>BMAO01000852.1:0-19413 GCA_019973975.1 Trichonephila clavata
TAATCTTTATTTTCAACGACAGAAAATCGCATAGATATGTAAAACCTGTAACATTATATGTAAAAATGTATGCAATGCATGTGTATGTATGCAATCAATGAGGAACAGATTAGCAGAAGGAAAATTACTTTGATGAGCATTTAATCACATCTATAGTTTCCGTGTCATCGATAGTTTTTCGAGCAAATGTTTTTTTACAAACAAATGGACATGACATGAAATAAAAGCAGGCGAGAAGTGAAGGTGTAGTTTCATTGATTGTAACATGCCCTTTGATATTTGTATCATGAATAGGTAATCATGATCTAAGATTCTGTTTATAAATAGCATCACAAATTATTGTTCCGCTTAAAAACTCAGTTTTGAACAAAAACACACACATTTCATAAAATCTTAAATATTTAAAATAGATAAAGAAATAAAAGAAATACATATCAAAGTACCCTTACATATAGTAATTATAATAATAATCCAATCCAAAAAGCTACTTTAATAAATAAATTAAGGTTGATTTTGAAGAAACTATCATAAGCAGCTCAGAACAAACGAAGCATTTCAAAAAATCTTATATGCACACAAATAGAAATTCTAATTTAAATCAAAACATTAACAAATCATTTAATCCCTATTAGTTAGAAAAATGATCCTTTTCTTTAGTTACATTTTCTACTTTTTTGTTAAAATGGAAAAACATGGAATTTGCCAATAAAAGGAAAAGGGTACATTGGAGTAACCGCAACAAAATTTGCACCACAATATCAAAATAACAGATTCTTTATGTGTTTTATATGAAGAAAAACAGTCAAAATTTTGGTGAAAAAGTGCGCTTTGACTCTAATACATCAGTATCAGGAAAAGCAGTACCCTTTTTCTTTTTCAATGGAAGGAAATGTTGGTGCTAACCTTTTATCGCACCAATGACAACGTTCAAAATAACTCGCCAAGTTGCAACGCTGATTTAAATGTGTTATATGGACTAAATTGGCAAACCATGTGCTTCATTTCATGTAATGTTGTAATAATAATAGGTTGTGACAATATGTAAGAATTGAAATGTCATAGGAAGATTTTTTGGTACTTATGTATAATGCAACAATTTCAACTCTATTAATAACTCACTAAGTTGGCAACCACGATTTCCTATTGTCGTCTGCCCTGAGTTGGCAACCATATGCTTTGTTTCATTAATGCTGCAAATAGGTTGCGATCATACTTATTTTTTTAACCAAATGGTTATGCTATGCATTGGAAGTAGGCAAGAAGTACTGCTGAAATGTACTGATATAAGCTATTAGGATGGAAGTAGGCAAGACATACCGTTAAAGTGTACTGATATTCACGCGATGTTTTAGTTCCGAGCTTTACTTATTTTGGGGCCAACTATCTTCTGTTGCCGTGATATCAACATCAATGAATAGTAACGCAAATGCATCCGTAGATTGATAATACCACCAACATTCAAGTTAGCGAGAATAAGGAAAAGCAACCACACAAACCCAAGGCCCTTACAACTGTTTAGTACCAAAATACGTACAAATGTTTTCTGCATTGTTGATTCTTTAAAAATAACAAAAATAATGAACAACATGGGGAAGCAAAAATTTTTCAGCAAAAAGGTTTAGAGAGTGTAATCAGGCTTTATTTGATAATCATAGTTCAGCTGGCATGAATCAGGAGCATAAAATGAAATAAAACATTTTACGGAAAGTAAATATCTTTGAAAGAGGCCAGAACAATTGAAATGGCCTTGCAAGCTGGGTAGTTGTTCTATTATTCAATCAACATACATTACTACAAACCTCAAAAGTAAAAAAGAAATAATCATCAACAAAAATTACACAGATACATAAATTTAATGTGGTGGTTAGGCTTTATAGTATCACCCACTCACGTTGGCGAGATAAGTGGCCAATTCGACAATCCAACCAAGCCTAGAACTAAATCATTACCTGAATAACAGAACACTTTAAAACGGTACACCATGTCCATTTTCAACCGTAATAGCATGACCATTTCTTTGAAAACGCTGCACAAAAATAACATCCTTTATCTATTTTGAATTTTCGGAAAAGGATAAATACGTTTATAACACATCGAAAGTCAACTGTTGCCAAACGGTAAAACAAAATTTAAAAAAACAACATTTTTTTATGATGATTTTTTCGAAAAACAAATAAAATTCCATCACAAAGAGTAAGAAAACGAATAAATACAACCATAAATAAATATATTTACTGTAAAATGTGCTACAATCCCCCAAAAAACTGCTCGAAACATTCATTTTTGCAAAGTGAATACTTGACATGTTTGATGACGTCATATCTAATTTAGCTGAAAAATCACTTAAAATTTGAAATTTAAAAATCTAAAGCGAATTCCGAAAAAAACTCTTCGAGGTTAATAGCATAAGGATCTGCAGCTTCTATGAGCCAAGTTTCACACTTCTGGGTTGCTTAATTTGGCTGGAATAGCTGAAACGACACACACACAACCACAAACTCTTTCTTTTAAATATTAGTAAAGATTATGACATTAGTTATCAACCTTACATATATTAGAAACCTTAAATATAAAATAAAGGTCTAATTTTGATGAAACTACAATAAACAGCTCAGAACAAAAAGAAAATGTCAGAAGATCTCATACGTTAATAAAAATTCGTATTAGCCTTCGTGTTCTTACGTATTAGCATCACCACAGCCAAACTGGCACTAAGCACAAATCACACTATATCCCAACAAAATATGACTGATTTTTTTCCCACATAAAAACACAAATACGGAATCTTTGTTGTTTTGATATCAAGAGCGATTAGCATGGGGCCAATTTGGCTGTGATGACGCTTATATGTAAGTATCATAAATTCTATAATTTAAATCACGATATTGGCAATCTAATAATCCCAATTAGTTTGAATGGAGTGTCTTTTCTATGGTACTTACATATTATTCGCAACCTATTGGCGACATTACATGAAATGAAGCATATGGTTGCCTATTTGGTGAGTTATTAATTAAGTTGACAATTTTTGCAATAATACGTAAGTACAAAAAAGGTTATTGCTTTTTACCTTTATCGGCAAATTCCATTCTTCATCGATGTTGCAAAATAGTACCAGAATTTAGCTTATAACAAAAAGAAAGGCACTGATGTATTATTGCAACAATCGCCAACTTGAAATAATATGTGAGTATGTGCGAGACACTAAAACAGAAAATATAGCATTAATTTAAATTAAAGGTTATCGAAAACAAAAGAAAATTAAACCTTAATTTGCCAGAAAATCTTAAAATATAAAAATTAAAACATTAATAAAATAAACGTAAATATATATAAATTAAAAATAAAAAAAAACTTTTTTAAGCACAAGCTTTTATTTAAACGCTCTAAAAAGAATAAAATAAACTTTTCCTTCAAAACTTATTTTACTGTCAACTTATAACGTCATTATACAATTTATATGATATAAAAGCTTGTCGCGAGATTTAAGTACTCGTATTCACTTAGTTTAAATTTTTAAAAATTAAAATCATTGAGGTCAAGTTATTTATTTTACTTGTTTATCTACACAGGTAAATCTCGCGACAAGCTTTTATATCATATAAATTGTATAATGACGTTATAAGTTGACAGTAAAATAAGTTTTGAAGGAAAAGTTTATTTTATTCTTTTTAGAGCGTTTAAATAAAAGCTTGTGCTTAAAAAGTTTTTTTTATTTTTAATTTATTTTTTACTTTTTAGTTATCGCTGGACAGGTTTCTCAGCCTGTTCAACTCATTCAACGCTGGTTCACCATCCCTGATTTAGCTGAATCAATTCTCGCAAAAAGGGTATTAGACGAAAAACACAATTTTTTTTTTAAATCCGTATTTTTGTCAATCTTCGTGCAGATCTTGGGTAATATTGTTCTACACACGAAAAAAGGTTTCGTGAAATTATCTTAATAAATGACGAAGTTATTAAATGTTTAATTAAAATTGTGATTATTTTTTGAAAAATCTTAAAGAATATATTATTTATTTGATATATTTTGAAGGTAAGGGATATATTTCTCTAACATATTAGAAGAAAAATCTAGTTATTTATTAAAAAAATTCAAAAAAGCATTTAAATATTTGTATTAATCAATAAAATGCTTAAAATTCAAAACGCATGTTGTAATCAAAAATGAAAGTTTTCTCAACTAATGATAATATTTTGCTGGACATTGGATATCTTCTACGTAAGAATCTATTTTTTTAATTGCTCAGCTCATCTTTAGAAACTTGGTTTTGAAAAAATAATTAACCATCGTATTATTTTTATACAGTCAAACCTCCATGTAACGAACCTCTATTTTGGGAATTTCTCTATTTTAAGAACTTTTTCCTGGACCCAAGCACATATTACTCTTTTCTTCGTAAAATAACTCCAAATAGCGAAGTGCATTTCCTATTTAACGAAATTTTTCTTCTCAGATTCGATTTTTTTTCTCTCCTTATTTTTAAAATCTCCTTATTTGCAAATTATTCTCTTTTGGCACATTTTATGGATATCAATAACCATGAGCTGGTTTTACAATGTACCTAACTCATCTAGAGAAACAAAATTGCCGTAATTTTTCAAATAAAATTAACAGATACTATTTGTAATTAAATTTAAGGACACATGTCGTAGTGTGTGTTTAGATTACTGGTGATAAAAAATGAGGTATATTTAAATTACTTGTAGGCTTAAAATTAGAAAATTTCTTTAAAAAATTCATTTATTTTAATATAAAATTATTTTTTAATTGAAAATACATTGCATTTCTGGATAATATTTTTCTCTTATTGTTTTCCTAGCGGATTCCTTTTTGATGGGTAAGATATATATAAAAAAAATGATCCTTCCAATTCTGTAATTATTTTTTGTCTGAGTTTCATAGATTAAAGTTAGATAAATTTTTTTAAAGAATTTCTACAATACTCCATCTCAGTTTAACTTGGCAGCGTTGAGAAAGGTATACAATGTACCAATCTACTTGAAAAATAGCTCGACTTTTTTTGTTTTGAATTTAAATCCAAGAAAATAGATAGAAATTTGTAAAAAAATTGCATACGTTGCAGAAATTAGATTATTTTTACGTTGTAGAAATGTAATTATTTTTTAGACAAAGTTAATAAATACAGTGAATAGCGCAACGTTATGAAATTTTAGTTTGGCTGAAAACCGATTTTCGACGCCAACTTTTGTCATTGTTGTAAAAATAACATTATTACAACAATGCAGATATATCAAAGTTGGCGCCCAAAACTAATTAAATGTTTTTAATTAATATCTTTTTAATTAATTGCAATATCGGAATATAAATTGTCAAAACATGCATTGTCATCCAAACTGAACGTGTATACAAAATTTCAGCTCAATGGAGTGAAGATATCAGCTTCAAAATTGAGTTGCAAGATTCCACCCGAACAAATTACATACATACATACATACATACATACATACATTGTAAGTTAAATAAAAGCTTGTAATAATAATAAAGTAACATAGCATATAGTAGAAATGACATTAATTCAAACCGAAAAGCAACCTTAAATACATCAGCATAGGTCTGATTTTGATGGGAAGTAGACAAGACGTACCGCTAAAGTGTACTAATATTCACAGGCGATAATTTTAGTTAACAGCTTTTTCTTACTTGGGGCCGACTACCTTCTGTTGTCGTGATATGAACATGAAATGAATTGTAGCCCCCAAGCACAACCATAGACTGATAATACCACCAACATTCAGGTTAGCAAGAATAAGGAGAAGAAAATGTCCCAACCCAAGGTCCTTGCAACTATTTTGTACCATAATATGAACAAATGTTTTTTGCATAATTGACTCTAAGAATAACATAAAATTAATAAACAACATGAGGAAGCAAAAAATTTTCAGATACAGCAAAAAGGTTTGAAGAGTGTAATCAAGCTTTTTGATAATCATAGTACAGCTAAGATAAATCAGGATCATAAAATGAAATAGAACATTTTATGGAAAGTAAATATCTTTAAAAGTGTCACAACAATAAAAATAGTAGCTTTAGGCCTTGCAAGATGGGTAGTTGTTCCATTACGCAATCAGCATGCATTATTACAAACCACAAAAGAAAATAAGAAATAATTTGAACAAAAATTATACACAGTTACTCAAATTCAATACGGTGGATAAATTTAAATTAGTTACAGTCCATCTGAGGTTCATATCATGACACAGGTTTTCGGCACCAAAATTAAACTTAGAACCAAATGGCATCGCTTGAATATTAGTAATTAGTACACTTTAATGGTACCCCATCTTTTTATTACCCCATTCCATCAGTATAGAATGACCATTTAGTCTCAAAAAGTTGTATAAAAAAAAACAAAAAACATCCTTTTTTTTTTAAAGTAATGAAAAAGTTATGATACGTTGGAAATCAAATACGAAAATATCTACTGTTAACAAATTAGTGTTGCCAATCGGAAAAAATAAAATTTAGTAAAACATTTTTTAGGACTATTTTTTCGGGAAAAAAAATGTAATTCCACCACAAAGAGTTAAAAAAATGAATAAATACAACCAAAAATAAATATATTTACAGTAAAATGTGCTAAAATCCCCTCCAAAACTGCTCGAAACATTAATTTTCACAAAGTTAAGACACAGGGCTGATGACGTCATATCTCCATTTAGCTGAAAAGTCGCATAAAAATTTAATTTTAAAAAAAATCTAAAGCAAATTTCGAAAAAATATCTTCGAGGTTAATAGCATAACAGCCTATAGCTTCTACATGCCACGTTTCATACTTCTGGGTTGCCTAATTTGGCCGGAATAGCTGAAACACACACAAACTCTTTCTTTTATATATTAGTATAGATGAACATAGCGTCTCTCTTGAAGTGTATATGTGTACATTGCAGTGGCGTAACATACACCCTCGCTTCCCCTGCCTTGCAAGGGACTGGGGCTCAGACCTGTAGGGGCATAAGGCTCAAACGCCAAGTACGTATCTACCCAGTTTATAAAATATTAACAAAGGGCAAAAATCATAAAACAAGATATCAATCATTGGCATGGCCAAGTAATTTTAGCTCGTTTTTCACATGTTGTATTTTACAATTATGCAACTAATGAACTTTTTACTAACAGATAGTAGAGAACAGTACCACGCCTATAAATGTACTACTATTGAGCTGAAAAGAAATAATGACACAAATCTGTATCAGCACTATAAAAAAGCAATTTTCCTTCCCATTTTCAGGTTTCAAAAAAACTTTTCACACTTTTAGTTTTAAAAAAAAACTATTTTCACTATATATCTTACCGCTTTAATCACTTTTAGTTTTCAAAAAAAAACTATATATCTTATCAATTTACTGTTTAAAAAAAGAATTAAATTAAAGGAGTAAAATCAGAGCTTTTTATACTTGTTTTCTGAACTTTTTTTGTGAAGATTTCCTCCAAAATGCAGGTAGATTTTTTTTAAAAAAACTTTTTGCTAACAATAAATTTACTAGGTAAAATTTGAGAAAATTTTGTTATAAACTAGCGAAATTCAGGAAAATTTGTAGGAAAATTAGGGAAAACTATGGGAAAATTTAAATATGATTCGGCTCATCTAGGGCAAAAATGCGACCAAATGCCGAAACCCCGAGGTCAATTGGTTGCTTATTGGCTGAGGAAAAGGTACGACAAAATATGGAACGAAGACAAAATTTGCGTCCTAATAGCGCATTTGTTCCACTACGTGAAAAACGCTCTAAAAAGTCATTCAAAATCCTAACGATGAGAGGTTAAAGCTCGAAAAAGCTAGGCACTCTGATCCCCCCCAACGACTATAAAATATTGAAGCAAAACCTGATATAACAGGAAGGTCCTAATATTGCCATTGGTACATTGATAAAAAGCATTTCAGTTACTCCGAAGCCGTTGAACTTCATATACCGCATAAAATAAAATTGCACAAAACAAATCGCATAAAAAAGGTTCTATTGTATTTAAAATTTTATTATTGTTGAAATTAAGCATGCAACGTAACAGGAACAAAAGAGATTAGTTAACCAATTTATTGACATCTAAAAAAATAGCTTCGGGAATAATAAATAAGACTTTTCATTTTATATTAAAAGGATGCGTTAAATAGTCCTGAAATTGACACAAATAATATTGAAATAATACAAACCTTCATTTTAAAATTATATTTATAAAATCCTAATAATCAAATATCTTCAATCTACATTACTTGCTACATAAAGCAATTTGTACAAGCAAATATCTCTAAAGAGTCTACAGAATTTGTGTTCATTTATAGTTTTTTCTCAAAAATTTGAAATATAGAAAATAATGCATTAATATAAAAATTTTAGATATATAATCATAAATATTATCCAAAGGAGATAGAAGGTTCTTTTCTTTCGCTGTAGAAAAAGTGTCGATTGGCTTAAAAGGCGTTGAATCATTTGGCAACAAACCTGTGTCTGGAAGTATATTTCATCACAATATCAACATTTTTTCCGATTAAGTAACAGGATTACAGAGGCAATAATTATCAAGATAATTATACAGTATATCCGGAAATACACTCTCAATCAGTTCCTTTTTGCCTAAAGAACATTACAGAAATCGTCTGTTTATTTCATGCGTTATGTATTGGGATGAAGTTCTACCTCACCATTTCCTTTATACAGTAGTTGGTTAGGAAATATTTGTTCAGATTGATCATCTTGCAAATGTACTCGCGTGTTTATGGTCAGTCGAAGTGTTTCCACGTTCCGCCATAAAAACGATTGTTTTAAACAGGTGTTAATCTCGTGAGCAAAAGTAGAGCGTGTAATGGCTGTTAATGTCTGTCGGAAATCACCAGACAGAAATAAAACAGCAACACCGAATATTATCTCGTTGCCATTTTAAATCTTACAAAGCTCTATGTAATGATTTGAGGGAATGTTTATGGGTCATGGTACACTTATCTCTGATCTTGATTGAATTCATTTGCAGTACTGCAGCCAATCCACTCTTTTTTTCGATGGTACACATATCCTCTTGTATTTTATGAATGTCCAATGGCAGCTGATGCGGAATGTGTAGTTTTTCCTCCATATAACAAAGTGACAACAATGCCCGAAGTTGCAATTTCCTATTGCAATCATATTTTCGCACGACTGCACATGAAAGTGTAGTTGCTATAGGGAATCAAGATCCCATTTTTGCGTCTCTACGTCGGCAAGTTAGGCTGATACTGCTGTCCGAGAATATTCCGATCCCCCGGCATTATCTGGCAAAAATACAGGAATTTCTATATTTCGATTTTAGATTCGCTTAAACATCCCGAATTACAACAGAAACGCACTTTTCCCGCACCAAGACATTAAGGGTAAGCTCCTGCCATGGTTTGCGTAATAAATGATTTTCCTGAATTATCCGGCAAAGTTAGTTATTTTTCAGGTACATATCAGATTCGGATTATCCATTTTGAAGTACGCCAGGGTCTAAGTTTTCACGATTCAAGGCTTTTAATGTAAGCCCCTGTTATGGTGTGACTAAAATACGGTCAGCCGGCTTTATCCGACAAAGTTACGGTTATTTTTGGAAACTGACTCGAATATCCGATTCCACACCCCGAAATACGTCAGGCGCTTAATTTTTTTCGTGCATTTTGGTTTGCAATATCTGCTTTCAGACACATGAGCATTGCTACATTTTGCGATTATTCCCTTACGGGAATATTCGCAAAATATGGCAATGTGTTTTCCGGATTCTTCACATTTCCGGCAATAAAAAAAATTATGGCGTCATTAATTGAAATAAAAACTATCCTATGTCTTAAGTTGGATGAAATGACACACAGTATGCAAAATTATATTAGGATCGGTTGAGTAGTTATGGAGTCCAACGCGGACAAACACTGTGACACTTAATTTTTATATATAAAGATACATGATGTGGAGGGAATAAATCTCTCTCTCTGTCCTTAAAAAATAAATATGATTTTGCTATCTGTTCCAATTTAAAAATTAGAGAAAGGAAAAATAACATGTAATAATCATATTGCTTAAAAGTAATTTGTTTAAAATATATATTACAAGTAACTTATACAATAATTTAATACTTATCTTGTTAATACGTATGGTTTATAATTAAGATCGTATGATATTTTAGCACCAAAGTGCATTAATATTACATTCAATACATTATTATCATACAAGAAAGGCGCGATAAAAATTATAATTAAAAGTTGGGTCGCCAACGGTGAAAGTTTGAGAAGCCCTGCCCTAAAAGGCAGACTCGCATAATCTTCGAAAGTTTGTGTGCGTTTTGCAAGGAAGAAAGCGAGTTGAGAGAGGAAAGAAAAGGGGGAAAATACTAGAGCAGGGATCGCCAAAGTGGTCTATATAGACCCCTAGGGGTCTATTTAACAACGGTATAGGGTCTATCTGACCCAAGGGTCGAATGGGGGTCTATTGGACTCGAAGGAAAAAACAGTTCTTAATACGCAAATCACACATATCTAACTGCGTACGTAAAAAATTTAAAATATTTTTATATTTGACTTAATATTATATTCTTTATAGAAAATAAAATAATAAATCAGAAAAAAATTAAAAACTTATTAAAAATTTGACAATACATAAATTTTGGACTAATATAAATATAAAGCAAAAATATGTGAAACTTTACGAAAGGGCTCAGCCATTTATGCTGGCGTTTCCAAGTTCGAATATGGTTGAAGCCAGTTTCAGTCACGTTATAATTCAATTTTAACTAAAAACAGAAATAAATTTAATGTAGAGCTTCGAGGGGATTTACGGTGAAAATTGACTAATTTCGAACCCAATATAGCGAACCTTGCCAAGAAACACCAGGCACACTCATCTCATTAAGAAGTAAAAAATCTGTAGCTACTTTTCTTACTGTTTCTGATTTATTAAAAATTTAGACTAATATATAGTTTTATTTTAATTACCTGAAAATTACAATTGTGAGGGTCTATGGAGATTTCGAAAAATTATATAGGGGGCGATGATCAAAAAAGTTTGGCGACCCTGTACTAGAGCAATGCTTCTCAAACTTTCAATACTGGCGACCCAACTTACAATCATAATTTTTGTCGCGCACCCCTTATATAATAATAATGTATTGAATGCAATAATAATGCACTTTGATGCTTAAGTTAGAATACGATATTAACAATAAAGCGTACAAATTAAGAAAATACGTAATAAATTATGTATATATTACTTTAAAGTAATGCATATTTTAAGTAAATTACTTTCAAGTAATATGCTAATTATTATCTTATTTTTTTTCTCTAATTTTTAAGTTGGAACAGATTACAAAATGATATCTAATTAAAGACTTATATCCTCCATGATTAATTTCTAAAAGTACAAATGCCATTAGAAAAATAGTCTAGTCCAGCGATAATCAACCGGCGATCCACCGGGCAATTTTAAGTGGCCCGGTCATAAACCATTGCTCTGAGAAATTCATTTATTTATGAAAATTTGGTGGGAAATTCATTGCTAAAAGAATCAAATATATCACTTTTGCTTTTTGATGTCGATGTTGTATGGGTGAGAATCGTTATTATTTTCTGATTAGTTATAATAGACAACAGTGGAGTGAAGACCATTTTTATGAGTGGAACTAATTTTTTTTAACTATCTTTCATATCATTTAAGTGAAAAATATTCGAAGAAAATAGATAGTTTCAAAAATATTGGGATATTGATTATTTTGTTGTGAAAACAAACATGGTTCAGTAATTATTTGATTTGTCACGAAAGTATTTAAAAAAATACCAATAACAAGAATAGTTTCAATGAAACTTTTCCTCGAAGATCTCTTTCAAGAGATGAAAAATAGGCTTTCTTGAATAAGCTTTACAACAGCAAAATATATTTGTCTGTGGTAATGTCTCAGCGATAACAAAGGCACTCTAAGAAATTTGTTACATCATTGGTTATCATATGAAACAGTTTACTGATGCGGAAATTGTGAAAGAATAGTCTTGAATACACTTCCAATTTAGAAAAATTCAGTGACAAAAATAAAAATAAAAAAAGCAAAGTAGGTGTTGTAATATTTTGATCAATTTCTAAATTTAAAATTTTCTATGTTATCTTGCTCTCAAAGCATTTCCCACCCTCCAACCATCAATTAACTCTCATGTTGCGGCCCGCGTGAAATAGCCATCATATGTATGCGGCTTACGTGAAATAGCTAATATATGTGTGCGGCCCGGCAGAAAAAAAGGTCCAGTACCCCTGGTCTAGTCTGTTGCTCTCTATCATATCCATCCCATCTGGCATTCTCGTGAAAGTTTGCGTGAGTCTGGGCAACCATCGAACGTCTGTGCCAAACATGTAAAAATACATCTAAAGGGGGAGAAGTGATATTTTTTACCATTTTTTGCATTGAAATCTTGAAATTGCAATCCCTTTCAAATAGGAAATCACAGCACCCTTGAAAAGAATGTAATCGAAATTTCATTCTCGAGTTTCTCCATATCAAATATAAACTTAAATTTTTGAGGTGTATTTCATTCGTAGTATGCATTTTATAATGTACATGTATCATTGTATGAAACATAATAATTCGGACGCTTTTTCGTCTCGTTGTCTGGAATCTCAACTTCTCGGAGATGTAACCATCAATGCATAACGGAAAAGCTGCATTCGGAGCAATACGAACATGGGTATGAATAGATGCTTTTAGTAATGAATACTGCATGAAATTCAAAGGAGAATTCTAGTGAAGGTAAGTTCTAGAAGGTAAGTGAATTTTTTTTATAATAAATCTCAAGGGGAGGAGTGATGTTTTTTACCATTTTTGGCATTGAAACCTTGAAATTGCAATCCCTTTCAAATAGGACATCACAGCACCCCTGAAAAGAATGTAATCGAAATTTCATTCTCTAGTTACTCAATATCAAGTATAAACTTAATTTCTGAGGTGTATTTCATTCGTAGCATGCATTTCTAATACACAGGTATCATTGTAGGAAACATAACAATTCGGACGGTTTTTTCTTCTCAATTATTTGAAATTTCAACTTCTCGGAGATGTAACCATCAATGAAGTATCAACGTTATCGAAGGATTTATAACCAAATGGAGGAGCTTCGATATTGTCGTATAATTAAGGTGCGTTAAACTGGCACTTCATAATGGAAAAACTGCATTCGGCGCCATACGAACATAGGTATGAGTAGATGCTGGTAGTAATGAATACTGCATGGAATTCTAAGGAGAATTCTAGTGAAGGAAAGTTCTAGAAGGTTTAGGTGCAGGAATTCCGGGCAACTTCGAATGATGGGGACAGGCCTGATCAGTCTTGAAGACATTTTCATTTTTCCAATAGCGTTGTCTTTTCAACTCTACTTGAAGTACCTTCTATCTCACGGCTGTAGCAAGGTTGCGTTCTCATAGCTGATTTTTAAATTCTCCTTAAATTTGAAACTTCTGCAGAGTCTTTTATAATGTTATACCGATCATCCTCACTGACAATAGACGCGTATCGGTGTTCATCGATGTAACTTGCTTCAGGCTTGGAGCCGATGACCTTCGCCTCTAGGCGAGGGCCTGAGGGATCAAACCCATCAGGCTGTGTTTTTCAACAGCAGGTCGCTTCTAGTCACCCTCTGTAGTTTTTACAGCCGAACGATATGTTTCGGACATTCTTAGCCGGTTCCGTTAACCTTTGACACGTTATGTTGTCACGTCCCATGAGACTCATACATTATTGAACTGCCTCCATTTTGTTATACTTTTTCCTTTTGCCTATAAAGTCGTCAATCTCTTCTGCAATCAAATATAAGTTATAGAAGGCAAGCTATGAGCTTAGCCTCCCCCCACCCAAAAAAAAATGTTGCAGACCAGTTGCAAAAAAATGCATAAATAACTAACCAAATACAACTGAAAATATACCTTCTTTAGCACCATTAAAAATGCCACACAACTTAGTTAAGAATTTATTCTAAAGGGCAAAGTAACACGCACACTAGAGCGACTTTTCAGTGTATTAACTATACTTCTAGGGCTGATATCTATATACTGATGACCAACGACAGATATGATGTGCATTTTTATAATATATTATGTAATTATCCTTCGAAATTGTTCTTTTACATCTATATTACAATAAATTTTCATGCTATATGGTAAGTAATGAACCAAAAAGCTTTAAAAATGTTTAATGTTAGGGAACTTTTGATTTTGATGTAGTTGTGTTCAAGAGCCGAAGGATTGAAATAAAAAATTAAAGTACATTTGCAAGAACTTTTTGTGGTAAAAAATGAAAGCTTCTTATTATAGAGAACACATATTTAAGGAATATTACCGCAACAGTAAAGGTCAGCATAAATACTTCATTCGTTAAGAAAACTGTTTTTTCCGAAGAACCACAAACTCGCTAAGATTATGACGTGTATTTTGTGGGAAGGAAAACCCTCGTCCATTCCTGACAGTATACAGATTCGCCAAAGGTTAATGTTTCTTGCGTAGTGTCACAAAGATAAATGGGAAATTTATATTTCGCTGAGAAAACTGGCAAGGGTAAAATTTATCTAAAGTTGTAGTTGTGGTTTTTCGGTTAACCCATTACACTATTTCATGGATTTTTTCTTCCAACAAGACTCCACTTCCCTATTGACACATCCCAATGTGTGACTATCTAAACAATGAACTTTTGACTCGCTAGATGAGAATGACCTAGCTGGCATGCTAAATCATATGATTTAACTCATTTTGATTTCTACGTGAAGGGTATTTTGAGGACCTTGTTTACAGTCAATTAACAGAACTATGCTGCAAATGTTTGGAATGTATTGCCGCTTGGACGTGTGTTGCGTTAAGGCTGTATGAACCTGGTGAGTTTATGGTTTTCTTCGTATATCATCCATTCGTGTATATATACTACTTTTGTAAATATAATCTTTTCAAAATGAATCATTTATGTTAACCCTCTATATTATACAGCTAAAACTTAATAAATCTGTCCAGTGTAACAGTTGATTTCAATTCGAAAGGTTATTTATAAGTTTTTGTGTAAAATGAAAATAAAATGAATACTTATCAATTACAGGGGAGACGGATCCACAAGGAAAATTTATGACAATATTTTGGTTCAATTGTTAGGGCGTGTGAATGGAACTAGGCAAGAAGTGCCACAAAAGTTGGTATGTCGTTAGTAGCTAGTTTTTTGGGATCTAGAATTCAGTTTACAGAAATATTTTGCTTTTATATGCCTCTATGACGATGGATTTTCTGGATCGTAGTGGTAAAAGTAAATGGATTTCAACCTGCAAATGTCTGTAGACTGATAAAAAATGGACAATGTTTATGTTTACGATAATTCAGAAACCAAACCAAGATCCTCGTAAACGATAATTACCATGAATGTATTTATATAATATGCATCCGAATCTGTATGCAAATACATAAAAAATATTCCGATTGTAACTGCCGCTTACGTCATTACTTGGGGTAAGCCAAAGTAATTAATAGAATCTCGGGGTAAATTAATATATTTAATGACATAAGATAGTACAGTTACAAAGAACAGAAATTAGACAATTACAAGACAAACATTTAAAGAAAATAAGTAAAAATAAGTAAAGTTTACAAAGTCCAGGATTGGACAACGAAACGGAGAACGCATGCTTGTTCCGATCCAAACTCTCTCTGACCGTACTACAGTGTTTCGTACAGTCACACTTCCGGTCTAAGCCCATATTGTAATGGCCGCACCTACATTTCGGTCTTGGAACTATACCGTGTGTTCCGTTGACGTCTCAGCTCGGAAACAGGAGGTAATCTTTTTTGGGGGGCGTCCTCTTTTTCCTTAGAAGAGCTTCTTCTAAGACCAGGGTGGTCCATACACTTTTCCTATAACAGGAATCTTTGATTGCCAGGGTGGCACTTCTTCCGAGACCAGGGTGGTCTATAAACTTTTCCTATAACAGGATTTTTTTATTGCCGGGTGGCACTTCATATGAGACCAGGGTGGTCTATATACTTTTCCTATGATAGGAATTTTTTGATTGCCAGGAAGTTAACTACCATTTTTCCTTTTTTAAAGGCAACTATAGATTCTTCTCCCATGCCCTGGTGCGAAACATTTGTGTCATCGGATTATAGGCGAAAGTTTGAACTTCCTATTATTATCCGACACCCACAAGCGAATATTCAAAAAGTGGCATTTTCTTCACAATGATCTATAGAATGGATACGCCTAATTCGACGGCTGTCCATTTCTGTGTTCTCTCTTGAATTTGGCAGTTATACATTATAAGAGAAGATTGTCGGATCTTGTAAGGAAAAAATTTCGAGAAATGGGTAACCTCATTGTCGAAATGGCCGCTCAATGTATGGACCCACCATATGATTTATGAAGCGCAGCAACAAAGAGTACGAATATCTTAATCCAGACAGACTTTTGTACCTGTTGAATCGATGGTGGATGGCACCAAGAGGGAAGGTGCCCGGTCCAAACTCTTGTTCCTCAACGGTAAGAAATTACTAGGAATATAAAAGAGGCCCACCCATAGACTTTAAAGGTTGGTTCGGAAAAGAGACCAGGAACTTCCACGACAAGAGCGATAGAGGCTGCGGAGCATCCGAACCAGCGATTGAAATTGTGTGAAAAAGATACCTCCGATAAGCAGCAAGACCAGAGATCAGAAAGATCATCGAACTGTTATTTGGACGTGGATATTTTCTCCAGTTAAAGGCTTGGGGACGGCGAAGGATAGACTGGTATATAACTCTACTCAAATTTCCAATAAAATATTTTAATAAAACTTGTGTCGTGACCCCTTCCAATTTCCCCTACATTCTTGTTGTTTCGAAGTTTGGTGTAAATTAAAATCAAACATGAATTTAAGCTCGCTACACTCGTAAGTTCACAGCAAAAGGGATCCACGTGTAATTTGACGAAATATTTGTGCGTTGACAGTGTATTTTTTGAATTAACAAAATTTAATATTTACGTATGGAATATACCTTCTCTCCAAACTATTTGTTTCTAGAATCCTTTCTTGAGGGAATTAAGGACAACCTCGAAATATTGCCTGAAGATGCAGAGGTGCTCGAACTTTATGAGAAATCATTTGGTAGATACAAAGGAAAACTTTGTTGGGTCTCTGTGTACCTGAACTTATGGGAGTTAAGCCAATGCAAAGCTCGGATTTGAAATCTGTGGAAACACAACTGATGTTTAAGACTTGCACTCTGTTTTCAGAAATGTTTGATTTTTAGTATGATGATGCTTTGTTATGCATAGGAACGATTTCATTTTTAATGTAAAATTTCTTTATCCTGATGTTTAGATTTTAATAAAACTTTTGACGTTAGTTGGCTTCAAATTTTTTCTTTCCTGATTATTTTAGTTTTGTGCTTTTAGTTTCTTAAATTCCATTGTTGTATATATCAGTCACGCTCAATGGGTGCGTTGAGTGCCGTGGAGGCATATAAACGTCCTACCGAACACGATTCTCTTCTCTGTGCCGTTATCAGTAAAATCATTCCGAATGCAAACAAAACAACCTTGACAGAGTGTATGCGAAGTATTTACATTTATCGGAGGAAAATTTGCTTATTTCAGCATTTGCTTTTCTCCCAATACACAGCTAAGCCCCGCTCATGTGGAAAAATGTTTGCACTGTGGAGGGAATCTCGTAATTTTCAATCGTAGTTAAGGGTTTAATTTAATCGTTGATCCTTGACATCTAGGGTAAATGATTTCAAAATGCCCAGTTAGATTTGCGCGGTTCAAAATCTGTCTAATATCGTATGTTACCCAGGGTCGTAGCTACCACCGGATCAATGATACCGGCCCCCAACATATAGGGCCTAAATATATGTAAGAAAAATCGTTCCTATTTCCAAAAAAGGGATATCAAAGAATTTTGATACAGGGCCCATTCAGGATGAGCTACTCCAGTGATGTAACCCTATGTTTATTTCAACCAAGCCTCAAAGTGTTGGAAGTGGTCGAGGGAAGGTTTTTGTCAATACTGCATGTTTAAGAATGATGCAATATTAATACTGAAAAAGAGGTGCCAGTTCTTCATGTACACTACATGGTAAGACTTGTCTTCAATAGATATTCGTGTGCCTCCAGAGTTCCAGTAATACTAAATCAAGATTTACTAGTTCAGTCACCGATTAATAAATGGTAACTTTTGTAAAGTTGTAGCGAAATCAATTGGGTGGGAAAATTGCTCAGGCAATTCTGTCAGAAACTTGCTGGTATTCCTTTTATGATTTTAAAACACAGCATGTTCACTATGTTCAAAGTATAGTTTTATAAAGAAGCGAGTAATTTTCACAGTAAAGCAAGGGTCTGTACTATCAAAAAAAATTACTTCAATCGAAAAAACGTCAAATCAATTCATTGCAGAATGTATTTAAAATATTATCACTGTTGAAAATAGAATGTGGATTATATCATGAGCAAAAGCGGTTAGATGAATAATTTTTTGACATCTAAATGAGAAGGAATTCTTAAATGTTAAATACAATTTTTCATATTGTATGAATAGGATTTTTAAACATTCCTGAAATACATAAAACATTTTCAAATAATACAAATCTTAATTTAAAAATTTATGTTTATCATAAAATCTGTAATCAAATATTTTTAATCTAGATTATTTGTTTCATAGAGTTGTCAGTACGAGCAAATATCTGTAAAGGGCTACAGAAAATTTTGTTTGCATTTGTAGATTCTCAAAAATTTTAATGCATTCTGTTATACATTTCATATAAAATGTTTTGGGTATATAATCAAAGAAATCTATAGTGGAAATAGAATGCTTTTGTGTCAGAATTTTGCCGATAAAATTGAGTCCACAGTGTTTAATCGGAAGCAAAATCTGGTTTTTGCTTGACGATTTCCACTGTTAACGCTTCATCAAAACTGTGCACCATCGTCATTTCTTGCACCGTTATCAAGAAGGCTTCGGTAAAATTCGCTTTGAAAACATGATTCTGCTCTTCTGGAATATCGGAAACGCGAAGCATTTAGAATAGAAAAGATCTGCAAAGAAACGGAGTTATAGGTCTTTCTAATGAGAGTTTCCATAATATTCCTACATTAAAACTCAATTTATTCTAATTATGATAAAGTAAGCAATTTATTTCGAATAAAATTTACTTATTTAATAGTTTAGATATATGGTAAAATATGTATATATTATATGGAGAAGGTGAAATACGTTATATAGAGATTATATGGAGAAAATTATTAATAGTATCTACCTATTTGGAGAGAAAGTTTTGCTGTATGCAGATCACAACAGAAAAATTTAATATTACCACAAAGGGTTGAATTTTCATGAAGTCTTGGTTAGACGGTTTTAACTCAATTTTTTTTCTGCAGTATAAAGATCCAAAAGTAATAACTGATTAATGACCATT
>BMAO01000853.1:0-51858 GCA_019973975.1 Trichonephila clavata
GGCGTCTATCAGGCTGTGCCCCCTCCCTAGAATCCCGAATCCCACATGATGCTGCCCCTCAGGGGGCTCACCTTCTTTATGTGAGTACGGGTGTCACAATCCCGAGGTGCCCTAGTGATCTTTTCCTTTTCCCACGGCGTTTACTGTCTTTGGTAAAACACGGGCTTCACGAACCCGGGGTACCCTAGTGATCCTTCTCTATTTTCGACCCTCTTTCTTGTCATTCAATTCATTCTTTCTTTCTCTCTTCCCGACAAGCCCACAGATATTAAAACAAATGTTTGGCAACATTTATAGCCGAAATCGGCTCTTGCGCCCAATAAACCCCAAAATCACTCACCCACATGATGCTGGGGTTGTGGGAGTGTATGTTACGAGTGGGTAATTAGAACGTTTTTCAATACAAAGATGGCTCGATGGTAGGAATCGGAATTCATCGTATTTTTTTTTCTGAAATGTTACCGTTAAAGTGTATAATTCAGTTATTTCATAGAATACCTAGGAATTTCATGAAATAACTGGGCAAATCAGTTAAAGTATATAATAGATGAAAAATTTCATACTTTACCTAGTTAATCTATGAAGTAACTGGTTTTTTTTGTCTATGAAGTAACTTGGTTTTTTTTTATTCTATGAAGTAACTGGGTTTTTATTCCATGAAGTAACTGTTTTTTTTTTTATTCTGTGAAGTAACTGGTTTTTTTTATTCTGTGAAGTAACTGGTTTTTTTTATTCTGTGAAGTAACTGGTTTTTTTTATTCTGTGAAGTAACTGGTTTTTTTTTATTCTGTGAAGTAACTGGTTTTTTTAATTCTGTGAAGTAACTGGTTTTTTTTTATTCTGTGAAGTAACTGGTTTTTTTATTCTGTGAAGTAACTGGGTTTTTTTTATTCTGTGAAGTAACTGGGTTTTTTTTATTCTGTGAAGTAACTGGGTTTTTTTTATTCTGTGAAGTAACTGGGTTTTTTTTTATTTCTGTGAAGTAACTGGGTTTTTTTTATTTCTGTGAAGTAACTGGGTTTTTTTTATTTCTGTGAAGTAACTGGGTTTTTTTTATTTCTATGAAGTAACTTTGTTTTTTTTTTTCTATGAAGTAACTTTGTATTTTTTTTCTATGAAGTAACTTTGTATTTTTTTTCTATGAAGTAACTGGGTTTTTTTTATTTCTATGAAGTAACTGGGTTTTTTTTATTTCTATGAAGTAACTGGGTTTTTTTATTTCTATGAAGTAACTGGGTTTTTTATTTCTATGAAGTAACTGGGTTTTTTTATTTCTATGAAGTAACTGGTTTTTTTTATTTCTATGAAGTAACTGGGTTTTTTTATTCCTATGAAGTAACTGGTTTTTTTTTTTATTCCTATGAAGTAACTGGTTTTTTTTTTATTTCTATGAAGTAACTGGGTTTTTTTTTTTATTTCTATGAAGTAACTGGGTTTTTTTTTATTTCTATGAAGTAACTGGGTTTTTTTATTTCTATGAAGTAACTGGGTTTTTTTTATTTCTATGAAGTAACTGGGTTTTTTTATTTCTATGAAGTAACTGGGTTTTTTTATTTCTATGAAGTAACTGGGTTTTTATTTCTATGAAGTAACTGGGTTTTTTTATTTCTATGAAGTAACTGGGTTTTTTTTATTTCTATGAAGTAACTGGGTTTTTTTTATTTCTATGAAGTAACTGGGTTTTTTTATTTCTATGAAGTAACTGGGTTTTTTTATTTCTATGAAGTAACTGGGTTTTTTTATTTCTATGAAGTAACTGGGTTTTTTTATTTCTATGAAGTAACTTGGTTTTTTTTTTCTATGAAGTAACTTGGTTTTTTTTTTATTTCTATGAAGTAACTTGGTTTTTTATTTCTATGAAGTAACTGTTTTTTTTTATTTTCTATGAAGTAACTGTTTTTTTTTTATTTCTATGAAGTAACTGGTTTTTTTTATTTCTATGAAGTAACTGGGTTTTTTTTATTTCTATGAAGTAACTTGGTTTTTTTTTCTTCTATGAAGTAACTTGGTTTTTTTTTTCTTCTATGAAGTAACTTGGTTTTTTTTTATTTCTATGAAGTAACTGGGTTTTTTTATTTCTATGAAGTAACTGGGTTTTTTTATTTCTATGAAGTAACTGGTTTTTTTTTATTTCTATGAAGTAACTGGTTTTTTTTTATTTCTATGAAGTAACTGGGTTTTTTTATTTCTATGAAGTAACTGGGTTTTTTTATTTCTATGAAGTAACTGGTTTTTTTATTTCTATGAAGTAACTGGTTTTTTTATTTCAATGAAGTAACTTGGTTTTTTTTTCTTTCTATGAAGTAACTTGGTTTTTTTTTCTATGAAGTAACTAATGATAGACCGGTAACGTGAAAAATAAACAATTTCAAAGTGATTTTGAAGTGAGTAAATTGATCATATAAATCTGTAATCTCTCGAAAAATATATTTTATCCCTATGGGATGATTAATTGATAAATGATAAGGAAATGTAGATATAATTTATTATTGCATATATTGCTAACACTAGTTAAGCAGAAAAGGAAAAGAATATGTTGCAGAAAATAGTTATTTTCAAATGTTATAAAAAAAATACATGTTGGGAAGAAAAACTGTTGCTTCATAAAAAATAGTATGTACAATTTTTCATACAAAATTGTTAAAAAATTTAAATTTAAATTTTATGAAATATCTTTGTTTTTTACCTCTCATTATTTATGAGAGCAAGGGTTGCTGTGTGTGTGTGATGACACTTAGAATTGCATTGCAGAGTAATACACATTTATTGGGTTGGCAACTAAGTAATGGCGGATTTCACTCATAGATGGCTTCAGTTGAATTTTTAGGTTTGCAGACGTAGTACAAATGTAAAACACATTTTGTTATTTGATAGTATGCAATTCAGCTATCAATCAGTAAAAAAAAGTTTTTTGATCGGTTGCGTAGTTTTCGTTTGGCGTTCGTTGAAAAATGGAAAATCAAAAGGAACATTTTCGTCATATTTTGCTTTTTTATTTCCGCAAAGGGAAAAACGAATCGCAAGCTCGTAAAAAAGTTATGTGCTGTTTATAGTGACGAAGCCTTAAAAGAACGGCAGTGTCAAAATTGGTTTGCCAGATTTCGTTCTAGTGATTTTTCACTCAAAAGATGAAAAACGCTCTGGTCGTCCAGTTGAAGTTGATGACGACCTAATCAAAGCAATAATCGATTCGGATCGTCACAGTACAACACGTGAGTTTGCAGAGAAGCTTCATATATCACATACATGCATTGAAAATAACTTAAAACAACTTGGCTATGTTCAAAAACTCGATACATGGGTTCCTCACGAACTGAAAGAAACGCATTTAACGCAACGCATTAACAGATGCAATTTGCAGAAGAAACGTAATGAAAATGATCCATTTTTAAAACGACTGATAACTGGCGATGAAAAATGGGTTGTTTAGAACAATATCAAGCGGAAAAGATCGTAGAGCAGGCCAGGTGAACCAACTCAAACAACATCAAAAGCTGATATTCATTAAAAGGTTTGTTATCAGAGTTTGGTGGGATTACAAAGGAATTGTCTACTTTGAACTCTTAACACCCAACCGAACAATCAATTCTGATGTCTACATTGAACAACTAACGAAATTAAACAATGCAGTTGAAGAAAAGCGGCCCGAATTGACAAATCGAAAAGGTGTTGTATTCCATCAGGACAATGCAAGGCCACACACATCTTTGGTCACTCGGCAAAAATTATTGGAGCTTGGTTGGGATGTTTTGCCACATCCACCATATAGTTCTGACCTTGCACCATCTGATTTACTTTTTGTTTCGATCTTTACAAAACTCCTTGAATGGTAAAAATTTCAATAATGATGTCAAATCGTACCTGATTCAGTTTTTTTGCTAATAAAAACCAGACGTTTTATGAACGTGGGATTATGATGCTGCCTGAAAGATGGCAAAAGGTCATTGATCAAAATGGGCAATACATTACAGAATAAAGTTATTTAGTTCCATGAAAAAATTGTCTTTGATTTTCTAAAAAAAATCCGCAATTACTTAGTTGCCAACCCAATAATTACTCATCGCTTTATCACGAGGTCTCTACCACCATGTCCGACAGAAACATGTGTGTGTCTCATATAAAACATCAAAGAGCATATCACTTGAGCAATAAAATGTACATCAGGTTTTACATCTGTTACTGGCACAAGTAACTTTTCTGCTCCGTGAACTAAAATATTATCATAATGCTGGAGTAACCAATAGTCTCGTGGTATTTTTTTCTGTGCTGTTTTAGCACTTTTTACTTCTGCTGGCGCTGGTCATCATTGGGAAACTGGAACGCGAAGCGTTCCTCCGTCCCATACTGAAATGTATTGGGCTCTTGATGTTGTGAGGCCTTCATTGAGACTGAGCATCCTGATTGGTTGGCACGGATGGAGAAAGTGGGAGTGGCAAAGCTGGCTGGTTTCGGCGGTATTGGAAATTCGATGGTCATGCAAGCAGACGAGTACAACGTGGTTAGCTACCTTGATAGCGTCTGGCGATGTGGTTGCCATGGGGATAGTGTATATTAGAATTAATTTTTATATTTCAGACGATTTTAATTCTCGATTTCTTTAGAAATTTAACCATTTTCATTGCATTTGAATTATTTTATTAATATAATATAAAATACAATTATATTTATTTATGTGTTAATATTCGTTATTTGTAATATATTTTATTATATTTATTTATAAATATAATAACAGAAGATGTTATTTATTTATAATTATGTTATATGAGTATTCTTATGTAAAATTTTTATCATATTACACAATACGATTGTTGATACCTTGTACACTTCCACTATTGTCGCTTGTCGCGCCCCCTACAACTTATCACTTCTACGACTTCATTCATACCGAGCGGACGTACCATCCCAGTCGTCCAGTCATACGAAAGTATCTCGTATCATATTAAGTGCCTCTTTGTCTAATGTTACTTTAATTCTGAAATTCATTATTACATTGTTATTACTATTTACCTATGTTGATTTTTATAAATCTTTGTTTTGGATTAAAGTTTTCTTTCTCTCATTTGAGTTCTATTGACGTTATTTTTTATTGCCGGCATCCCGCCGCATTTAGGCCTACCGCCCCCTATTTTCTTTCTTTTTTATAATTACTGTTAAATATATATAATATTCATATAGTATGATTTATTAATTATTATATATAATTATTAATCGTATAATATAATTTCATAGATTAATTTAATAGGAACAAATAAATTTTAATTTAATAAGTATATAATAATAATATATGCAGTATATAACAAGATTGGCATGGCCAAGTAATTTTAGCGCGTTTTTCACATGTTGTATTTTACAATAATGCAACTAATGAACTTTTTACTAACAGAAAGTAGTACTGTACCACTCCTCTAAATGAATTACTATTGAGCTGAAAAGAAATAATGACACAAATCTGTATCAGCACTATAAAAAAAGCAAAAAAAAATAAAAAAATAAAAATTATTAAATTTAAATATGATTCGGCTCATCTAGGGCACAAATGTGACCAAATGCCGAAAACCCGACGTCAATTGGTTACTTATTGGCTGAGAAAAAGGTACGACAAAATATGGAACGAAGACGAAATTTGCATCCTAACAGCGCTTTTGTTCCACTACGTGAAAAACGCACTAAAAATATTAATTATATACTGCATAATATTATTATTACATGTACTTTCTATTATATTATAATAATATTCATTATTTATTGATTGATCTTGATTATATTCTCAATCTCTTCCTATATTCTTCATTTGAAATACATTTCGTTTTGTAAAACAATTCCTTAAAATTAACTTCTTGACGATTTGAAACTGCTAGGCCGCCATCTTGGATTCCGTTTTAATGACAAACGGTACTTGGAGTGATTCCTTTATCGCGCCAAGCAGCGCTTGGCGCCTTGCACCGTGATATCAAACTACTTCCTGAATAATTTTTGGCGAGTAAAAAGCAGAACTGTTTTCCTTTGTCCCACGCTTATTTAAAAAAGATTCAAATCTCTCTTGAATTAAATCCTTCTTATTTACAGATTGATCTCTCATTTCTGCAGAAGCCATTGCTTGAAATCAGGATGCAAAGATGTTTGTTAGTAATCCAGAATGTAAAACACTAACATATATGCAGTCTAAATTCTACGTCTAAAAACAATGGAATGAAGCGCACGCACGCGTCATTGCAAAGAAGCTATAAAAAGGTTCAAAACTGGCTAAAAACAGCTAGAATCAATTCAAAGAACTTTCGAAAGTACCTTATTTCATACTTTAACGATCAAGTAATCATTGTTCTATAAAATACCTAGTTAAATCGTAGAATTCAATAATTTTATATACTTTAACTGACTTGTCTAGTTATTTCATGAAATACCTAGTTATTTTATGAAATAATGGATTTCACACTTTAACGGTAACATATATCACATGTGTTCAAATGGGGTACATGTTAACATTTTATTTATAAATCTATATATATAAAAAAATTGCGTAATGGATACTGTTTCCTTAAGCAAATTTCATAAAAGAGAAACTTGCGGGAAATTATTGAAGTACGAGGAAAAATTTATATCCAAAAAGAGAGTAAGGTATTTTACTGTTGACCGATTTCATCAAATCAAAACACAAATGCCGTGGCATACAGCCAATAATTGAAACCGTTTCCGCGCACGTTTGAATCCATACATAATAATAATGAGAGCATTTGGCGACATTTTTTGAATTGGCGATTTTTTTTCGTTTGGCTAAATGGCTCGACGTTATAATACGTAAGTACCGAAAATTCCATTATTTCAAGTGTTAAGCGTTCAAGATTAATAAATGAACTACTCTTTAGGGGTGTATCGTATGCCACAAAAACCAAAACATTTCTTACAGTTAAATGCTCATTATCCAGATTATGAATGCCAGAATGTTTTTTTATTAATTGGTTACTAAAAATAAAGCAACGTGTAGTTATTACCTCCATGTCTTGCGTAATATTTCTCTGTATATTTCTTCACCATTTTTTGAATTAGAATAACCAATGAGAATTACTGACTCCTACCTGTGTAAAAGAAAAACCATGTTAACATTTGGAAGATATATATACAGCAACTTTTAGTACATAAGTAACTACCCCCCCCCCTTACCTCAGGGGTGGGCCACTTGTTTTGGCTCGCGGACCGCATTTTGAGTGCGAAAGATACCGGAGAGCTACACCTTTTTAAAATAACATTCAGTATTAAAAATTAATTTAATTTATTTATTGTGATAATTTCATATTGTCTATAGCTGCACACACAAGAACATTTAAATTTAGAAGCAGCTTAATGAGACAAATGTGTACCCTATTTCCACGAGTTCCACAACTTTTTTCAATTCCTACTATTAGTTCACTCTCTCCCTATATATATCTTATTTTAAAATTTTCAGTTGTTAATAAAAAATACTTTCTATTCATCCATTAAAGTTCAAATACATTTTTAAAAACTTACAGTGACTTGATGACACTTGATGTTAATAAATTTTTTCAAATATTAATTAACTAAATTAAGAAATAATAAATAGTAACAAAAAATAATAGTCCTACAGCATATATAGAAAGGAAAATCGTTCGTTGTGTCCCTGTAGCGCAACAGATAAAGCGTTGGACATCTAATCCAAACTACTACTTTTTCTACTATTTTATTAGAACAATTAAATTAATCAATAGATAAATAGTAACAAACAAAAATAGTCCAACACCCTATACAGAAAGGAAAATCGAAAATTGCGAGGAAAATCGCTTTCTATTTTATCACTTAATATTTCGATTGTCATATGTATATACATATTTATATTAATTGTAACTGTTTAGTAAAAAGTAACTAAACTATAATTTTTCTTTGTTAACCTAAGTAGGGAATTGAGTAAAAAATAAATTTTTTTTATATTACTTGTTTTTAAAATCTGGAGTGGGATTATTTGTTGAAATTTTCATGACAACTTGCAATCTAGTCATCTTGTTATACTTGCATCTATATTTACTCTTGTTAATCTTCCTACAAGAAAAACTTTACTCACAAATATACATCGACTAAAATGTAGAGAGCAATTTCCCCTCAAGTTTTTTCATACATATAAATTTTTCTGCTGACAAAGTTTTGTAAAAGTTAATGTCGTAGCATTAAACATTTTCTTTACATTGTGATCGGACTTCAAGTCCATAAGATTAAGCTGCAGCTCCCTAGCTGTTGTATCAATATCAACAGTAATAGGACAAGAGAGCAAATTGAATATAAGCTAAATTTTCCTAAAATCTTGAATTCTTGTGACAACGTCCTCCAAACTCTGTAGATGATCTCTTATAGCAGGATGGGCAGATTTTTCCAGAGTACAGGCTACTTCTAACTTTTTCAAGGTGTACCCAGTATGAGTGGCACACGCAAAGGGGGGTTCGCACCCTCCTTTTTAGCCCATGATTTTTTTCGATCGATTATAATCCCATGTATATAGTACATAAAATTTAATTAAGTATTTGTTATTAATTTTTTTATTAATTAATGCTAATTATTTATTCAATAATTTATTTCTTACTGTTCTTTGTTCTTTACAATCTACAAAATGGAAAAAAAATATGTTTGGCAGCGTATTGGGGTAGGATATGAGAATGATAGGCATTCGACCCTGGACCACCGCGCCGCCCTTCTTTGAAAAATCACGAGTGCGCCCTCTGCTCAGGGTCGTAGGTGTAGTGAGATAAGGAAATAGCCAACAATATTTATTATAACTTAATAATAGACACGGAATATGTACTTACCTACTGAAATAAAATGAAAAAACTCACTTTTTTGAAACGGCGTTTAAAGCAAAACGCATAATACAAACATAATAATAATAGCCACAAATAAAAATAATATCTAATGATTTATTTATTATCAAGCAATTCAAAATACATTAAAAAATAAAATGTTTTCATTTAAAGTTAGTTCACATAGTAATATTGAGTAGAACACTTGGTGTGTATTCTGTCAGCCAATCTTTAATATTTCGATATATAATTATTACAATAATTGTCAATCTTCAGGCGGTCACACCAAATTGTCTTGGCGGTCTACCGGTCAAACGCGATCGACGTAATGCCCACCCCGGTCTTATAGAAACACCTTCTGGTACTTGGTTTTCGTAGTAGTGAAAAATATGAGATGTGAGTCTGACCGCACGCCCGGGAAAGAAATCTAGAATCAAAGCGGATTTTCTAATAGTCTCAACGGGCCACTTGATGTTCACCCATTCCATAGTTCTTAAAAGTTTTTGAGTAATATGATAACATACAGAATTTTTCGTTAACCATTTGAAAAATTTAGAACATCTAGTATTTTTTCGTAGTAACTATTCCATCGAACGTTTTTTTTTTCTGTGTTGGTGCATTTTCTTGGAGTGATAGATACATCGCCTAGGATTTCTTTCCGGCGATACAGTTTTATTTTTCACCATCTCATCTAAATATCTTCTTGTTATACTTCCATTAAAATCATATCCATTAGATTAAATCCTATATGTAGTAGTTCTATTCTATGAAAGCGCAGTATTACGAAAATAAAAAAGCCAAAATATGCCGACTTGGCGTCAAAAATAAATTGTATGGTTGTTATATCAGTATAAAATGAATTTTTCTTCGATCGTTATACCCTAGAAAAGTTACCTTTCACCAAAGTAAAAAGAGGGGAGAATAAAAAAAATTCGTAATTTAAGTTATACCAAGTCATAACGCTATTATTCTGTGAAGTTTAGAATATGAGAAACAGGAAACAAAATAATAAAACCTTTAAATTATAAAAACATTGTTCATACTAAAAGCTCTACAGTACACATATTATTAAAAAAATTTAATAGTATTTCGCAATTTTATTGAACTACATATTTTTATGTTTAATTAGCATATCTTAATAAATTGTAAACATGTTTTTCATTAAAATTTTTTAACACTATACGCGGATTTATTATTAGGCATGGTTTATGAACATTATCTAATATTTTCATTCAAATGAGTTGCAATAAGAGGCTATCCGCGAGGTCTATTCTCTTTAAAGTATGTTTTCTTCGGTCCAGCCAAATTGGCACTTTGAGGTGTAACAACTCCACTCCTAAAATGAATGTCACTACATAGTAACGTACAAATAATCAATGAAGTAGACTATTATATTTCTTAATAAAACAGAGTTGTTGTTTGGGGACGATAATTCCACATTAATTCGAGCCAGTACCATCATTGAATAGTGACATTTACGATACAATATTGCAAATGATTTTCACTTTTTCAAGTCCGAGGTTTTGCATCTCATTCAGGATAGAATCAATCGATTCTTACCCTTTATTTTGTCTTGTCTGCATATCGCGATGCTAATTTCTTGGGTCAAGCTTAATAAAAGTAAATTATTACAACTTCCTTCTTTTTGTTTGTTTGGAATCGTTTCCTCTAATTTAATTCAGTGGCTTCTCCCCCCCATGTTGCGTTCGGATCCCCCCACCCCCTGGAATTAAACTAATGAGAATGAATTTTGCTTCAACCAACATCAGAAGGAGGTACCGTGTCAGAGTGTACTTAAAAGACAATTTAAGAATTTGAGAATTATTGATTTTGATGAAAAAAAGTCGTCTTGATGATGCTATTTTTTAATTAAGGTATCCGACTTCTCTCTTGCGACAGCAATTTCTTTTTTAAAAAAATAGAGATATGGGGATTTTTTGTGTGTGGTTTTTAGATTTATTTAGTAAATTGTATAAAAATTTGAACATTAAGTAGAGAAAATGAGATTATTATTATTAAAATGGGCAAAAGTTTACAAAAAATAACATAAACGCGAGGTCCATTCTGTACCAAAAGTTTATGAAATTTAAAAATTTTTTTTCTATTCTATGATGTGTTGCTATGTTATTCATTTTTGAAATCACCTTCAGGATAAAAGATATTTTAATTTTTACAAAAACTAGAGCACTTTATCTTAGTTATTATATGAAGTTGCTTAAAAAAACTGTGGTTATATTAACAAAACGGACTGTAAATTTTGCAATAAAGCAGTGATTGATAAATCTGAAGGTTAAAACACTTTTACTATTATACAGAATATGCACAAAAAAGTTCTGTTAATTATTTTCAAAACTTTTTGAGCAATCGCTGTCCCTGTTTGAGCATTTAAAAAAAACAAACAGTTTGAGTGAAACGCGTTTTAAAGTATGACATCTTGCTTAAAATTAATGACATCTGTTTTTACTAAAGCACTTGTAGTTTTTGTTCTAGTGATTGGAAAATAATAAACATGGTACTTCTATAAAGCTAATAAGATGGCCTGTAAAATAAAATCATAAAAAATTGTCAATTTTTGGTAAAATTCACAATTTTAGGGTAGTCGGATACTTTAAGCACCAGATATTTTTCAAGGTGTCTTGGTCACGATTTTGACACAATTTATAGGTTCTGACAAGGGAAGCTTTGAAAATCTGGTTGCAAAGGTGTACCAGCCTGTATAAGATATTTAAGGTCCTAATATAAAATGCTCCTTAATGATGAGAGAGAGAGAGATTGCGCAATGATCCCATCAAATCTACAGTGTCACAGGTTTCTAATATGTCCCATTTGTTCGTGGTAATTTTTTTTACAAAGTTCAAATTTTAAAAGAAAGTCATCAAAAAGTTATTTATTCAATTAATTTGCTAATTTGGTTGCTCGTTTTAATTAGCTCAATCAATTAATTACTCATTTTGAAGTAGATACCACCATTATTGGATGATTTCAAAAATGTATGACTGTGAAAGTTTTTGCTAGTTCTAAATTGGAAACAAATATGCATGTAACATTTCAAATTAAATTGTTTCAGCTGTCTAATTTTATATGTAGGTCTTTTTAAGCTCAAGTATACACCGAGAACATTTCTTTTCTGGTCAACCATCTAGAGTAAGATCACGAGTTGCAAAATCATTTAATATTGAATCTGAATTCATGACAATAAGTATAGTTGGAAGTATGGTTTGGTAGTAGAGCGTGCTACATCAAAAAGCACAAAGCTGGTACAATTTTAAAGACCTCAATATTTTTTTTTGAATGAAGCTCTTTTAGAACTTTTAGCGGCAGGATTTATTAATGGTAATGATTTTCTAGTTTATAATAATTACCGTGGTACTTATTATAGTAATTAGCTCTCTTATCACGAGCACAGAAATCGCAGAAATAGGAGTTTTTTCGTATAAATATTTAATTTTTTTAGTCACAGTTTCAACAACTTTATAAACCTCGTAATATTTGTTGTTGGAGCTTACTGACATTTGATAGCATTGTTGGAACAACACATTGAGATTGATGCGAACTCTCCCCCACGGAAGCAGAGACGCCTTTTGACTTCTTGAGGCCCTGGACCCCTATTCAATTGTATGCCCCATCTATGACTCTTGAAAGTAGACAGTAATAGCTTATGTTGTCAAATACTCGAATAAACAATAACCCGAAACAAATAAATATGTGTGACTCACAATTTCACAACTGGTTTGACCGACTGACGCCTTTTGACTGAAGGAGTAATGTTGTATGGTGATAGTCCTAGGCAAGTACGTGGAAGACGGTCATCACACATGTAGCCAGTTCACCTATTGTCCAAAATTTCTAATTTTTTGGAGAATATACAACCAGGATTAATACTTGACAGTCGGAATTATTCGAATTATGATTTTACTAAGACTAAGCCAAGAACGCGACACGAGGCTCCCTTTGCAGTCGAAGGTCAGGGACCGGGCCCAGTTGGCCCATACCTTAAGACTAGGGTTAGCAGCCCCGGGATCCCGGTGGTTTTTTCAAATCCCGGGATTAAAATAACTCATTCCGGGGTTTAATTTTTATCTGAATTATATTTTGAATCTGGTATTACATTTAATGTAACTTATTTACTTTTTTTGTACTGTATACGTTTAATGTTAGTTTTCTTACGTGTTGAACCTTGAAGGGTTTGAGGAGGGTGTGTATGTTAAACCGTGAAATTTGATATGTTTTCTCTTATTTTCTTCTGTAACTTTCTTCCCATCGCCGATTGAGGTCAGAAAATGGACATTTCTCCCACCCTCAGGATGTCCGATGTCAGCTAATTTGGACAGATGCCTTTAGAATTTTTGGAAGATATCTAGTAGGGTTTTGTGCTCCGGGGGATCCCGGTGCTTTTTCCAATCCCGAAATCCCGGGATTAAAATAACTAATTTAGGGGTTTAATTTTTGTCTAAATTATGTTTAAAAATTTTTTTCTCATAAAATTTTTTCTAAGAAATTAGTTCTTCAAAAATTTATATTCTGTTCATGAAATATGTACGAAGAATTTTTTTGCGCAATTATAAGTGCTATATGTAAAAAAAAATATATATATGTACACAGTATGGGAGAACTTCGCAAAGATCTAGGTGGTTCACTGCAATGCTTACACAATAATATAAGCAATATCACAAGAATAGATTTTGTCACAGTTCCTTCTTCAATCTGCTTAGAAGACTTAGACACTTAAAATCCCATTGCATTACTAATAGCTCATGCAACTGGTTCTTCAATTTCAAATGAGGTAACACTTGAAATTGATTCACATTCTGATTCAATAACTGGATGAATTTATATACAAAAATCATTAAGTGTAGCAGAAGAACTAAATAAAGAGGTATCAAAGATGTATATGCACCTATACAGTCTATTAGATTTGAGACTCTGTCGTCAAAAATCCAAAAAGAAATGTCTCTTTTTTTGAAAAGTGACTACCTGAAGAGAACATACTCTTATTTAATGACGATAATACCTACTAGTAAAGAATCCGAACGTGCATTTCTACGGCAGAACAATTTGCAACAAAAATAGGAAGCCATTCCAACAATGAAAGGCTGGAGGAGTTGTGTTTTTATAAGCTTATTTACAGTAACACAAAAAAGTGAAGAAATGCTTTTTTTAAAAAAAATTCATTATGTACTATTTTTATTTGCTTTTTATGATGAATAGAAATTTTTTTATTTGTTTCCTTAAAATAATATTAAACTAATTTTTAATGATATTTTCAGTTTTATTATTCGATTTCAACTATGAAAATATGTAAGTATTTTTAATAAATAGTCCAATCCTGACTCCGGGATTTGGATAATGTTATCCGAGGACTGAAAATATGACACGGGATTACAAATCCTACTTAAGATATCCCTGCGCGGAAGTATTAGAATGCACTCAAAAACGCCACGAGTTCGTGACCATGACCATTCAACCGTGGCCATACATAAGCAAATCATCACCATTGTAGGATCGAAATCTTATGCATTTCTAGAAAAATACTAATTTAAGGAACTTACTTTAGTATTTGTTGATTCACAGTTGTACTAATTTCTTTTTGTATCAATACTACATACACAACATAAACAAGTTTCGATTGTTTTATACTTTAGAAAAAGGAGCACAAAATTAAGAAAATTCCATCGATTTTCTTAGAGAACGAGTAAGTGTAGGCTTAGGAGTCTAAAACTTCATCTCAATTTGTGGATTATCGAAAACCGTTTCCCTGCCTAGTGTTTGCATCACTTGTGAACGGATTAGTGAGTTGATTCAGGTGCGAAACGTGGTAACGGTAATAAATCGCCAATCACGTTTTTGAAGACAAGGAAATGCTAATATTAAAGTGCAAAGTAGACACAGTCCAGAATGATAATGCTCTAACCATGTTTTTCTGCTTGGGTTTGGAAGAAGTTGATGCTTCTAGATGCAATTTTGCATATTGATGTATGAAAGTGACACGATTATGTCCATTGCATTGAAATATTTTACTACAGTGCTAGACGTTTCACCCTATATGTATTCTTACCACAAAGTGTTATATATGTAATAAGGTGGATAGTGGTTATATGGAGAAAACGATTATTAATCGGAATCTATATACAGTCGACTCTCAATAGTTCGAAGCTGAAGGAACCAATGAAAAACATCAAGAGTTCGAATTATCAAGAGGGTAGGAAAAAACACAAAATACGTGATCTGAAAATTTTTTCTGATATATTTAAATTAGAAACTATGCAATAAAACAAAAATTGTGTACATGCGTATAAAATTATATTTTAAAGTATTTTTAAAAAAGTACGTATTATACAGTAGAAATTTTAAATAGAATTTAAAATTCCTGTATTAAAAGAGTTCATTTATGTAGTAAAAGAATACATACTGTATATAATTAATTTTCTAGACGAAAAATCTATTAGCTTTTTTTTTGTTTATGGCATTCAATCTAACTTTATCAATAGATTTTTCTAGAATAAATGACGTTTGAAAAAAGTACACATCAACGTGATTCTGAAGGGAAAAGTTGCGTAGTTTGCTTAGTAACACTTTAGCTTCTGTCAGAATTTTCGGAGGTGATCCCCGAAAAGTCACCAAAGAGGCTACGTTACAAGGGAGACAAGCAGGACAATATAACACAAAGCATATTAAACTCCTACCTGTTTGCTACAGGATTCTACATGATAATGAGTTCTTGAATTGTCGAGAGTTTTATTAGATCACTTCGAATTATCACGTGTTGTATTCTGGCCGTCCACAGATTTTACTTCAAAATACTGAGTGTACAGAAACGTATTGTTTTAGTTCGAAATATCAAGAGTTTTTCTAGGGACTGAGCACATATTTCGAATTCGCGAGAGGCTCGTATTAACGAAGGTTTCAATTAGGGAGAGTCGACTGTATGTGGAGAAGATGTTCTATGGGTGGTAGGGTATTAGGAAAGTTTTTTAAAAGAATAATTTCAAAATTTAATTCGGTCACAAAAGGGTTAAATTTTTGAAAAAAATGGAAACGACTGAATTTTTGGAATAGATGATTTGAGACTCAAAATAAAATTATTTTTCTACAATACAAGTAACCAAAAATGATTGATAAAATGAGTACAGAGTAGTGAGGCAGTATTACCTCGACTTCCGCTACCCAAACTTACGCGAATTCGGTCCCCAGAGTTCAGTGATTTTCGAATCTTGGCGATTCGTCTTTTGTTTGAGAAAAAAAATTGGTAATATTTGTGAAATCAGTAACGTGATTGAAGAAGTTGTCAATATATTTCCAGGCAAATACACTTAGAAGTGGATAGTGATGACGTTCAAGAACTGCTGGATTTCCACAATCACGAGCTCACAATGGATGAGTTCACAGAAATGCATGAGCAAGACATTGAAGAGAGCTCGAGTCTTTAAATCCAGTTCAATCAGAAGATAGAAAGATGGTTAGAAATTTGGCAGGCCTCATTTTAATTGAAAAGTGGGTGCTAGTTTGATATCCTGGGTCTACGCGCTAAGTCGTTGCTTATGTTTGCCAAGATGAGCGATAACATTACAGTATGGTTACCTCGATATATTTAACATCTGGCAATGTGGTTGCCATGGGGATAACGTATATTAGGAATAATATTTATTGGCTTTTTCTTGTGGTAACCCTATTAATTTCAGACGATTTTAATTCGATTTCTTTAACAATTTAGCCATTTTAATTGCATTTGCTCTATCCTTGCAAAACAAAACAATCTTCTGTTTTATTTTGTGCTATTTTCTAATACGGATATTTCTAATATAATAAGTAAGTACTGGGATATATTTTTTTAAAGCATTTTTTAAATCTTTTTCTGGTTGTACTTTGAATAATTGCTATAATTGTATATCGTCCATTTTTACTTTATTTTACTTTTTAAAAATGTTTATTTAACGTTCCTTGTTCGATGAGATTCATTGAAGGAACTTGCAGTTTTTGGAACATTGCACATTTGCTATACTTTTTATTTTATATTCATTATTAATTAAAAAAACAGTGTAATTATTTTATCAATAATTTAATTTAAAATTACAATATTATATGTGATAATCACACATATAATATTCGTTATTTGTAATAATTGTCTTTTAATTATATTTCTTGTAATTATTAAATATGTTATTTATAATTATGTTATTTATTTATAAGTATTATGTTATATTTATAATTATGTTATTTATTTATAAGTATTATGTTATTTATTATGATGTTGTTTATTCATTATTATTTTTTTATTTATTTTTAATTATGTTAAATGAGTATTCTTATTTACGTTTCTTATTACAACACGATGTAGTTACTCTTTTTTATAATTACTATTAAATTGTATTACATGATTATTATTATATAAAGTAATTATTGTTAAATCATACTATTTGAATATAAAATTAGTACTATATATTATGTTAATATAAGATTAACATAATATATAGTACTATACAATTATATGATTATTTATATATTGCATAACATTATAATTAGTAAATATTTTTTTAGATTATATTGATATTCGTTTTTTATCAATCTAAGTAATTCTCAATCTCTTACAATATTCTTCATTTGAAACAGATTTTACTGTACTTCAAAAGTTCTTTAAAATTATTTTTCTGACGATCTCTTACCTGTCGGCCGCTATCTTAGATTCAATTCCAAAGGCATGCGCTGCTTGGCGTGATTCTTTATCGCGCCAAGCAGCGTTTGGCGCATAGACCCAGAATACAAACTAGTTACGAAAAGTGTTCCAAATTTTAGAAAATACTGACTCCGATGATTAAGTTATTATTGCAGCAAAACAAGAAATAAAAATATTATTAGCAGGATACGAGGAAATTTTGGGGGAGAGAAAAAAATCCTTGAGCCGGCAGACTACTTTATTGGATTTTAATGAAACCTTCTACATCACAATAACTTCGGTTTGTAATTTCGTATTTGTGATATCTAAGAATTTATTAAACATTTTTTGTTCTAATTTATTATTTTCCTTCGTCTCCAGTCCCTACTAAAAATAATTCATATGTATTTATAGGCGAAATGATGCCTCGATTTACGCGTTTATCATTCAGTCTTGCCTATCGAGTAAGTTCGAGTATTGCTGTAATTTTAAAATTTAATGCGGCTACAAAAAGGGTGAATTTTCTAAAAAATGAAAAGGACTTAATACGGATTAGATGATTTAAAGGGTCCGGCACGTCCATAGAAGCTGATGCTAAATTTCGTAAGTTTATGTACCTCTTTCCCGAAAACTACTTACTTTTCATGGATAAAATTTTTACAGTAAGTTATGTGTACCATCAATAAAACATTAACAAAAAGTTTGTCTTTTTTTTTTAAATTGAAGAAATTATGTTTTTTTTAACAAAGTGTCCGATTTTTTGCCCTAAAATTTAGTTTACAGAAGCCTTATTTCTCTCTCTAAAAAGTCTGCTAGATATATCTAATTCCCTCCATCAAAATGTGCGAGCATGTTAAAATTATTTTCACTGAAAATTTGAAATTTATGTCATTAATGGTTTTTGAGAAAAAGGCCCATAAAGGGAAAAATATTATACTTGAGAAAACAAGCTTTATATAAAGTAAAAAAATTGTAATTTTTGAGCATATATACTTTTAGTACTTTCCAGAAGCATATGAAGTATTTTATTTATACTCTGCTCCTACAAAAGATTCTTCTAATTTTCTTTTTTTAAAATTATTTTTAACAATTAAGCTTTTTTTGGGGTGGGTGGGGAATCTCAAGATACTTTCGTTGGGCTACACGAATCCCACGTGTATCTAATTTTTTGAAGCATGACACAGTTATATCTTGATTCAATAAAAAGATAAATACTATGTTGTTAAAAAAAATGAGAGCTTTATTATACTTTAACAATATATTAAAGAGACATAATTTAAAGCAAAACTATAAACTGAAGTTTAACAAGTAATATAGAAAAAAAATTTTTAAGTCAATTCCTACTTAGATCAACAAAAAAAATTATTTTAGTTACTTTTTATTAAATAGTTACAATTAATATAAATATGTATATACATATGACAGAATCACATTATAAGAGGTAATTAATTTTTATTAATTATCATTTAAGTATCCGAAACAATCGTGTATATAAAATTTCAATTCAGCTTTGAAACGTGAGAAAAAAAATCTTTTAAAGTTTTGACCCAAGTCGCTAAAAATGAAGCCCACGCGGCTGTATCTGTAATTCTTTAAATAATTAATTTCATTCAATTAGTTTTAATTAATTATAATTAAATTATCGTATTGTTACCTTAAACAATAGTGTACAGAAAATTTCAGCTCAAATGAGCGCTTTAAAATGTGAGGAAAAAAAACCGTTTCAAGTTTTGACACAAGTTGCCAAAATGGTCGCTAAGTCGCCAAAAATGATGCCAACGTGGCTGAATTTGTAATTCTTTGAATTAATTAGTTTTAATCAGTTACTTTTTTATTAATTATAATTAAATTGCTGTATTGTCATCCAAAATAATCGTGTATATAAAATTTCAGCTCAACTGAGTGCTTTAAAATGCATTTTATTAATGATTGAAAATTTGAACAAGATAAATATAGAGAGATTGTGAGCTAATAGTAGGAATTGAAAAAGTCAGTATGGGAAGTAAAATGGCCACAGTACTAAAATAGCAAACTCTTGGTCCAAGATAGCAAGAAAAAACATAATTTTATGGATAGCCAACTTTCTCCTATATTTACACATACCGTACCAAAATTTTCGCACATATTTATTTTAGATCAAGGGTCTTCAAACTTTTTGACTCACGGAACTCTAAGGTTAGGTGTTTTCGTGGAGCCCCATTCCACACACACACTTAAAAGAATATATCTCTTAAAATAATATTTAAAGTAGATCCACATGTCACATAGGTACTTTATGCAAGGGCAATTAAAAAAGTATTGTATTTGTTATGAGAAATTTTAATCTAGTTTAAGTATAATTTACTCATTAGTAATATTAATTCGTGCTCCAGGAGCCATCTACCATTGCATTATATTTAGGGACTGGGATAGGTGTTTGCAAATTTTTTGTACTCAAACTGTCCAAGTCTAGGTCTAATAAAAGTATCTGCAGTCGCATTTAATTGTGTTTTATATTCTGTATTTGAAACCACTTGCGTTGAGAGAGAGAGAGAGAAATATTTTTTATTTAAGTACATTTCTCGGACTGGCATTTAAATGTTTATAACAGTGCGAAAAATCCCTTTTTTCCCCATGAGTTTGCAACTTAAAATTTAGGAGTTTCTCTTGCTTAAATTTAGATTTTAACATCGAATCTGTTCAAATGTCGTTAAGTTGTTCCCTCTCTTTGATTATAGGTGTTTCTTTTTCCACAAATGAAAAAGGTGCATTTTCCATCAGAGACCTATTTAGTTCAGCAAAACATTTTACTAACGAGTATAAAATTATTTCGTGGAAACCGGGATAGTTAACAATAGGAGATTCACAATCTAGAAAATAGTTCACATAAAGAAAAGACATTTTAATGTTCTTTTATTATTTTATAGTAATAGTTTTAAATGTATTTATAAATTCCTAGTCTTATTATGTATAGATAAAATTTTCAGTTTCTCTTAATGACTGGGATGAGCTTTAAATACATGAGGTTATACAAACTTCATAGAGAACGTGAATCCATTTTGCATGCACATTTATTATTTTTTAAATTTTTTATTGTGACTCGTGGAACCTCAGGGTTCTTTAGAACACAATCTGAAGACCACTGTTTTAAATGATCAATTTAATAAACGTCAAATAATAAAATAAACTATTAAAACTAAAGTTATTGAATGAATTCTATTTAACTCAATGTTCCCTTTCACTCTTAAAATCTAAGGTATAAAAAAATTGTTACGCGAAGTAGGAAGTTTGAAAGAAAACCCAAGTTTAAAAAACACTTTTTTACCGGTGTTATTTCTTATTTAAATTTTAACTTTCGCTTTAAAAAACTATTTAAGGCTGCGCGATCTCATATTAAAAAATTCTAATAAGTTGTGAACAATATTATCAGCTGTACAAGGCAAACATGTTTTTGAGATAAGCAATACACGAAGCTTACTCTCCTTTGCTGACGAAGTTGCGAAACGGAAATTTAATCGTCGTTTTAAATACAGCGTGACCTCTCTGTGCCATTGAAAGATATTTAAAAATAAATTTATTTGAAAGTGACCATACAGATATTCTCCGGAATTCAACAGAATGGTCGGTTGATTCTTTCACTATTTGAAGGTAAGTAGATCATATTTTACTTAATATATATATATTGTGGTCAATGTGATTTGTAGCTTATTATTAATAATTACGGTTATTTTTAATAATAACCAATTAATCTTATTAAAATAAATAATTTATCGGAATTTATTACATTTACCTGTTAATATTAATAACTGCCAATGAAGTGAAGTCAGTGCAGTGACACGCAGAAAGGGAGGGGCGCAGGAGGTCCGTACTCCTTTCCTTCATCACCTTTGATTTTTTTGATTGATTATAAACCTTTAGTTTTTTAATCCAACGCCCGTGCTTGGCTTCTTGACCATTTGACTTTGAGCCACCCAGTATCGACTAACGACGTCGTCAGTTGGGTATTCATTCAGTCTAGTGCATTGGAGCAGGTGATTGTCATCCATCCTGGCATGGCCTCAGAGCGGGCAGGTCTCCTTAGCAGCCAAGCCAAACCACTGGAAAAAAATAGACACCCAAAAAAGTTATGTCCAGTAGTTAGACGAAAGCAGGCAACGGTCTCGGCTCTCTCCAGGTGCCTCGAGATAGTGGCCAGGGTTTCCCATGGCTTTCCAAGACTCTTGAATTTTTGGGTCACGGCAATACATTTGCCAATGAATGTTGATATAAATGTTCTTTGCTCTTCGGAGGGTCTAGGGGAGTGCCGGTTGAGACAACTCGGCTCCCTGCTTGGCTTTTTGGTGGGCTCTCCCATTGCTGGGAATTCGAACATGATTTGGGACCCACTGTAAGTTCATAGTCCAGTCATATGAAATGAGCTTCTTAATTTTAGTTCGGCACTGAATTGTATTAAGGTTGGTGTGTTACTGCTTTAAGATGAAATTGAGGCTTGGGAGTCAATAAAGGACAACTTTTGCAGGAGCTAGGCCAGCAGCTAGTAATTGTGTTGTAGCTTCACAGACAGACATCACCATCGTAATTGGCGGCATTTTTTCCCACCAGTATATTCCTACGTATGTAGTACGTAAAATAATTAATAATAATTCTAGTATATAGTTTAAGTATTTCTTACTAAGAATTTATTTTATTAATTAGTGGAAATTATTTATATTCAATAATTTATTTTTGGCTTGTTTTTGTTCTCGATAAAATCATAATATGTCTGGTGGCATATTAGGGTATGATATGAGAATGGTGGACCCTCGACCCCCTTTCCCCTCTGTGCACCATTGGGTCATTTGCAATGAATTTCAATAAACTGAAGTGGCGCTTATCCGGAGGACAGAACTCACGACACTCGGATTCGTACCTCAGTAACATGACCACTAGACAAAAAAGATCACCCCTGCCCGGAGGCTGTTACTGGCTTAAGAAGATACCACTACAGTACTCACCCACCAGGGAGTCAGAGGATAGGTGAACGAACGATATATTTCCTATGGCGAGCGTGTGTGCTGTTACTGTTAATTGGCGGTTGCGTCAAGTGAGTCTGACGACTTTCATTGCTGCGTCAAGTGGGTGCGACGACTTTCATTGCTGCATCAAGTGGGTGTAATGACTTTGGTTTCTGCTTCAAATGGGTGTCACGATTTTCATTGCTGCGTCAAGTCGGTGTGACGACTTTGGTTGCTCTTCTTGCGGGTAGATGGCGCCACGACAAATCAGAAGGTTGCGCTTTTCTTAATTGATTCAAGGTCACAAATGTAGTGGCGAATCCAAAGGCAGAAATCGCGAACCTCGAATTCATAGCCCAGTAACATGACCACTAGACAAAAGTGATCACCCCTGTCCGGTGGCTGTTTTTTTTTTCTGGCGTAAGAAGATACCGCTACAAAACTTTTTTTTTTGACGAAGCTTTCATCCGTGTTCTATTGAAGAAATATAAAAACAATTTAAAAACAATTTTACAAAATAAGAAACCCAAAATGAACTATTTGCAGTCAAAAATACAATGCATAAATTATCAAAATCGGAACGATGATACTAAATAAATAAACAGATATCCTGCAATTGTGCCAGATTTGAAAGCTTGTTTTAAAAAGAATAATAGGGGAGGCTTCTTTATAGCTTCTAAATAAAATATTAAAATACACTTTACTTCGAAAAATGTTTTAATGAAGTGGAAGGAAACCGGAGAAAACTTTTAGCTTTGGTTTCAAAATGCCACTTCCGCTCAGCATTTACCAACCGGAAGTGGCATCTGCTTTTACTGAAACAGTTGTAATTTTTGTTCTTGGGAATGAAAAAAAACTTGTTATTTTTTTAAGCTAATAAGATGACCTGCAAAAAATTGCTCTTTGATTATTTGTCTGACATCGTTAAACCGTAAGCAAATATTTGAAGACGCATTATAGAAATTCAATGTCTTCCATCAACCGAGCAGTTCACTATATCCCCAAAGACGTTTTAAGGTATGGGCAGTGTTGGATTAATCGACATGGAGACCACTAGGCAGTCGAATTTTCGGGGCCCTGTAGCCTACTAATTTATTACACAACATTTTAGGAATATATTACATAGCACAAATAAAATAACAAATTATCAGCAAATTAAAAAAGATAACTAATTATTTATTAGAATGCATGATAAAAAAACTAACCCTTGCAATAAAAAATAGCTAAATATTTGGTTTTGTCAATTTTTGGGCAGCCCTAAAAGGCGTGCTGCCCATAGGAAATTGCCTACTCCGCCTAATGAGTAATCCGGCACTGAGCATGGGTCAACTAGACCTGGGTCCGTCTCGCTATCAAATCGGGTTCATTATGATCGTGATCCGAATAATTTTAATCGTCAAACGTCATTTCCAGACATATTCGTCAAAAAAAAAACTGGGAATTTTGGACCATATGCTAACTGGCAAGAGAAGGAAGACTTTTCTTGTGCATGCCCGTCTTTTGTGTCTAGGCCTAGGTCTACCACTATACACCATCATTGGTTTTTTTAGTAAGGAAACGACAATTTTTTTTGGCCCAGGTGTAAGGGATGAGCTAAATCATCTATTACTGTGGGAGGGTCGAAAGGAAGATTAGTCATATTCAAAAGCAACTTCAATTTATTCTCAGTTATGAACAACAACACAAATTCTATTAACCAAAGTCAAGAGATGAATCTCATTACCAAATTTGGAAAACAATAGCGAGGTAGACGAGATACGAGAAGACTTTAAATAATCAGATCACTTACGTCTAGACAATATCTTCTAATTCTTAGCGACCTAATCTAATTTGATTCATAATTGACAAATCGTCAACTTTAATATTACAATAATCAGTTACGAAGTATCCACGCCTCAATTCATGTTTAATCAACCACTGCTAGCCATTAGCAGTCTATAACTTCTCTCTTTTTAACTCGAAAGTTTAATCTTCATATGCAAGTCTTAATTTACATACTCACATCTGCTTCGAAGAAAGGCTTTCAATAGATTAAATTTTAAAGACACATTTTCCCCCAAGAGGCCTGTTACTGAATCCGAATAGGCCCGTGATACAAGTTGGTGTGATTCTTACACATTTATTTGTTAAGGGTTACCGTTTGTACAAGTATTTGACAACGTATGCTATATACTGTCTATTAAAAAGTGTTGCAGATGGGTCATACTTATGCATAATGCCCAGGGCCGCAAGAAATCTTACGAGGTCACTGATTGTTTGAATTTTTCAAGCGGTTACTTTCAGGGTGTCATTGGCTGACTGACTTTTCTTATTTTGTTTGAAGGAAAAATAGTTAACTGAGCTTTCAAATGTTATTTTAGCTCATAACTAAAGTGAATTTGTTCTTCATTCGGTTTTATATTGAAGTTATGGCTTACTCGTGTTGCCACCAATTTGAAGAACCGCTGCTCCAGACATTCCAAAAGCGAACGTAAGATTGAAATATGAATAAATTTGCTGTATCTGGTGATCTTTACGTAGTAATTTAACTTAAATAAGTTTTTTTTATTACGTAGTAATTTAACTTAGATAAGTGTTTTATTACTTTGGTTGAATTATCAAAATGTAGCAATTTGTAATGTTTTTCGTTTGATTTAAAACGAAACCTTATATATTTCTTCAAGTATCCGACTGGTTGCGGCAACTTTTTTTAAAAAAAAAGGAGATATGGGGATTTTTTTATTTTTAGATTTATTAAGTGCATTTTAAGAAAAATGTGCTAAAATTAAGAAAAGAAATTATTATTACTAAAATGAGAAAAAAAGGTAAAAATTGACAAAAAATAGCATAAACGCAGCCCATTCTGCACCAAAGGCTTATGAACAAATTTTCAATTTTTTTCAATCTAATGTGTTGCTATATTATTCAATTTTGAAATGACCTTCTGGGGATAAGAGATATTTTCTTTTTTACAAAAACTAGAGCACTTCATCTCGGTTACTGTATGAAAATGCTTAAAAAGACAGTGATGATATTCACATAAGGGACTGTAAATTTTGTAATAAAACAGTGATTGATAAATCTGACGGTTAAAACACTTCTACTATTATACAGAACTTACAGAAAAAATTTCAGTTAATTATGTTCAAAACTTTTTGAGCAATCGCTGACCCCGTTTGATTATTTTCAAAAAATCACATTTCCAGTAAAACGCGTTTTAAAGTATGACATCTTGCTTAAAGTAATGGCATCTGCTTTTACTAAAACACTTGTAGTTTTTGTTCTAGTAAACGGAAAATGATAAACTTGGTATTTTTATAAAGCTAATAAGGTGGCCTATAAAATAAAATCATAAAAAATTTGTCAATTTTTGGCAAAATTCACAGTTTTAGGGTAGTCGGATATCTTAATGATAGAACACACAAATGGACTTATTAGGCATTAAAAATGATAGTTCAATTCCAGGAAGTATACCTGCGAAGATATATTCTAACAAATAATACTTTGTTTCCCTTTGATATCAGTCTATAAGGATAAAGTCAAAGTATAAATAAAAACAAGGAAATGATGAAATCAAATATTTCTAATTGCTTCATTCGAAACGTGTCTTCATATTTAAGTTTAATATCTCCAACCAAAATCACCAATATCTTACAAGGAAATTCTATTCGTCCAAGTTTTATTGGCAATAGCGATTATTGGAATGGAAAAAAAAATTCTCTTGCAGTTTTATTTCTTTTTCTAGTGTGAACGTTTGTTGATGCTTGTAGAGCAGCAATTAGGAGTCTTATAATTTGTAGCAAGAGTTTAAAAGGGCAAGTAATGTTATATTTTTAAATATATTTGTATACTCTTCCTATAAATATGGGGATGTGGTCTAATGAATAAGTTCGTTTTTCGATGTACGAATATACCGAAGAAACATTGAACTATACTTTTTAAGGTATCCGACTACTTTAAAATTGTGAATTTCGCCAAAAAATGACAAATGTTTTTTGATTTTATTTTATAGGCCATCTTATTAGCTTTACAAAAAGACAAAGTTTATTATTTTCCGTTCACTAGAACAAAGACTACAAGTGTTTTAGTAATAGCAGATGCCATTACTTTAAGCAAAATGTCATACATTAAAACGCGTTTTACTCGAAATGTTTTTTTGAAAATGCTCAAACGGGGACAGCGATTGCTGAAAACATTTTGAAAATAGTTAACTCAAATTTTTTGTGTATGTTCTGTATAATAGTAGAAGTGTTTTAACTTTCAGACTGATCAATCACTGTTTTATTACAAAATTTACAGTCCCTTATGTGAGTATAATCCCTGTTTTTTAAGCACTTTCATATAATAACTAAGATAAAGTGCTCTAGTTTTTGTAAAAATTAAAATATCTCTTATCCAAAGGGTCATTTTAAAAATGAATTGCATAGTGACACATCAGAATTGAAAATTTGTTCATAAACGTTTGGTACAGAGTGGACTCCGTTTATGTTATTTTTTGTAAATGTTAACCCATTTTTTCCCATTTTAGTAAAAATAAGCTCTTTTTCTTTCTTAATTTTAGCATATTTTTCTTAAAATGTACTAAACAAATGTAAAAACCTAAAAAAAAATCTCCATATCGCTATCTTTTCAAAAAAAAGTTATTTATTATGTCGTACTATGTGGTATAGTATGTATTTAATAGAACTTGTAACTATGATTTTAGAGTATAAATACAGGCATGACACGCAAGATTGAAGATAAGAGATTTAGTTTTTGATATTATGAAAATAACGCTAATAGTATATTTGATTTATTCGAAATAATTCGAAAGTATTGTTCATTTCTGTACAACGTTCCTTGAAATTTACATGAAATGTTGTTTTAAAAATAGTTGAATAGATACAGAATATTTAATATGAATTATTGATGTTAGTGTATATATTTGCAGTAATTCTATCTGTAAAGCGATCTCAACTAAAGAAAAGCCATGGTTCCAGATGAAGAATACTTGTTAAAATATGGAGGTAAGTGTGTTTTTTATGGTATACATTCCAGTAATTGAGTATCAATACCTCATATAATAGCATGTTGATACAAAGTTATCGAACAGAGAGTTTGGAGGAAATTTGGAAGAAATCTCTTTCAACTGTATTTAAATCTTTCTTCGGTTCAAGAGCTCTTAGCACTGAAAACCTTGAGCTCTCTGAAAAAAAAGAAAAAAATCATATTTACTCGAATTTAAGCCGCCATCGATTCTAAGTCACACCCCAAATTCTCAATTCTCAAAATGTTTTAGTGAAAAATTGTTGCCACCAATATTAATCCGTACTCCCAATTCTCTACACGTTTTAGAGAAAAAAATAAAAAAATTGTGTAAAAGGCTCATCAAAATCCGGTACTTAAGAAATTGTTCGAAATAATTTAATGAGAAATAATAATAAGTTCATAATTAATTTATTTTACCAGTATTAAAAACTTTCAAATGCACATTTCGAAAAGGATTCGTCAATCCCGTTGTCACGGCTGACTTTGGAAAGATGCAGGCGTCGCCATTTTTCCACGCGGTGTCGCTTTTCTTACCACCCAATGCATTTGTTATGCAACATTTTTTAAAAAGAATATATTGTGGAATAATGTAAAGAATTATTACAAAGACAGTTGAACACTTACAAGTAAAAATTACAGCATTTGTTTCATTCATGTTAAATTTTCAGTGGCCACTGCTCTGTTTCTGTTTTTTTCTGCACATAAAGTTGTTTCCCTTTTCATACTTGCGTCATAGTGAACTCGTTTTGATGCTATTATCGATATCTTTGAAATTTATGTGATTAAAAAAAGCGTGTATAAAATTTTTTCTAAATACAAGATGGCAACGACGTTTAAGATAGACTGAGTACTGAAGATAAACTGCGGAATGGAATAAGTCATTGATGCAAGTGGCCAGAATGGACGGTTACGTTTTTTCTTTTGAAAGGAGCGGAAATTCAATTATCTCCATCCAAAAATTGTTTTACCTTCGATTCTAAGCCACACACGATTTTCTGTAGCATTAACACTGGAAAAATGATACGGCTTAGATTCGAGTAAAAGAATGGAGAAATTTGGTGGAATCCAAAATCTGCTAGCAGATATTGAAAATTCCTTAGCTTTTTAACTACGCTTTTTGATCTTGCATTTCACAATTTAATGGACTGGATCGTTCCGCTATATTTTGATTTAAAAGTTAACAAAATTGTTCCCTTTGTATTTTGAGCAGATTAAACTTAAATATTGTCTTTTCTTCAGCGCACAGCAAATCTAAAAATTTCTTCCCATGAATAGCCTGAAAATGATACAGAGATATAGGAATTTCAACACATGGTAATGCAGAGAACAGAGGCGTAACGAAGAATATTAGCCCCTCCCCCCGTGCAAAGTCAGGTTTTGGTCCCCAAGCCCAAATACGTACTTGGCGTCAGTCAGGCTATGGACTACCTAGAATCCCTGGGCCTCCCACAATGCCACAATCTCTCTGCCCCCACGATTATGGGGGCAGAGAGGGAAATGCCAACTCTGAGACCGACCTTCGTTCAAAATTACGAGCTGTACTGATTATGTAGTCCCTAGCGTTAAGCATAAATAGGTAGCCGAAAAAAGTTCATTGCGTATTATTCTAAATTTTATTTCCTGATCTGGATGTCGAATTCTCAAAAATAAAATTTATCTTATATTTCATAATTTCGAGTGTGAACCAAGAACTTTTGGAATTTTTTTTTTTGAAAATAACGTAAGGGGGCTTAGATATAAATTTGCGAAACCCGTAGGAAAAAACGTAGTTCAGAAAAAACATTTTTTCTCCTCTTCTTTTTAAAAAACTTTGTCTGTTAGCCATGCCTAAGCAATTGTAATCTTTTCAGCTTTTTCGATGTTTTGAATAGAATTTTTATTCAAAATGAAGGGAAAATGTCACACAAATTTTTCAAAGTCAGTATCAGAATCTTAGTTTTTCAAATAGATCGTAGAATTTACATTCACTCATTGGAATATTTGTATGTACAGTAAACTAAACTCAGTGGCGCAACAGCCCACGAGGGTCAAGGCCTACTGTGCTCATCTCAGTATACGTGACCATAGGGAGCTGAGGTGCATGAGCAGATGTCCCGATCAGGTGATTTGTCTGAAGCGAAACCCCCAGTGTTTAGTCTCCAAGCAAGCATGGTTTTCATTTATCGACCCACTGAAGGGATGAAAGGCTGAGTCGATCTTTTCCAGACGGAGGATAGAACCCCGAACCATGTACAGTAAAACCTGTTTTTTTATGCGTTTTTGTTTTGTGCGATCTTTTTTATGCAGTCTATGGAATTCAACACCGCGGCGTTGGCACCACTGAAACGTTTTCTATCAATTTATTTGTTATGAGGATTCTCCAATCAATAAACGTTCATTACTTTTTCTCGACGCGCTTGATTGAAGACGAAACTTTCAATGACAATGACATCAATAATTTGACAGATTATGAAGACTGACAAGAACAGCCAGATTTTTTGAGAACGGATAAGATATGCAGAGATCCAACTTTCCGACAAACCGGAAAAGTATTTTCTTAAAATAGATACCAAATCCAAAAGGAGTTTGATATTCCAAACAGAGCTTCGATCATGTGCATATCTGGTTATTGTGACGTTCACAAGCAATTGTCCAACCGATCATCGTCGTAAAAATTTATCCCTTACTTTAGGGTGCCAAAAAATAAATTAACTGGAATTGTATCTTGAAGTGACGAAAGCGACTTAGAACTTATTCATCACATGAAAATGCATGTTTTGGATTGCGATGAGTAGCAGAGAATTATGCATGTGCATTTTGAAAATTTCTCCATGTTTACAACGAGAAATTAAATGCTTTTACCATGTGTAATTTAATTACTCATTTTGTTTCGAAGCACTTTCTCATAGATTTCGTAAATAATTGACGTATTTTCTAAGTGCGACGTATTTTATACGGTTCCTCTCCATTGCATAAAAAATTTCATTTTAGTTTATCGACAAAGTTGCTTTTTATATGTAAGGATCTATGAAATTTTCCAATATTTTTTGTGGGTTTTTTTAATGCGGTCCCTGTTTTTTTACTGCACAAAAATAGGTTTGACTGCATATGATCATCATGGGGCGAGTTTTTCAACCGGGCTATTTAACATAGGTCGAGTATTATGTGTCTACTTTTTTTTTTATCTTTGCAATTTAATCTAATTCAAAACGATTTTGTACACTCTAGAACTTTTTTCTTACTTACAGAGACATGCACTGATCAGCGGTACTGTTATTAACATTTTAAGCTTTTGTGTATGGGGTTTGTGTAAGGCATTAAGCCTATAATTTGCCGTATACATATTTGTTTTGCAGCTTATTTTTCAAACAAAGAATATCTCAGAAAGTGTACAAGATGCCAAATTAGCAGGAAAAAATGTATTAGCTTCAGATAGGGTTACGAGACTATCGTCGTTGGCGTCGGGCGTTTCACTTTATGTCAGTTTGATTGGATAATATTCCAACCATTTTCCCGCTTAGCAACTTTTTCGCCCTCATGCCAACTTGCTCGAAAATTAACAGAAACTTTTTTCACCTCGACTTATATACAAATTTCGAATTTTGGGTAAATTTTTGAAGAAAAAACGCATTTCCTTGGCTTATAAATGAATCGCCTGATATTCGAAAATAAGGTCATATTTCCTCCTATTAATTATGAAAATATTGCTTAAACTATTGGCATAAGCCAGTGGTCCCCCAACCCCCGGGCCGCTGACCTGTACCGATCTGGGGATGAAATGGTGCAAGACCACCCGTGGAGCAATGAATTGTTTCTATTTTACTTACTGTGGTGTATTGCTCTCAGGTTTGTGCAACTTTCCTTGGAAATGACTTTACATTTCTTTTTTGGTGTAACTATTTTATTCTGAAAGCATATTTAAATACAATTAAATTAAAACGATCTAAATTATATAAACAACCAGTGCCCCTTTCTTCAGAGGGCCACCATAAAATAATTAAACATTGACCAGTCCGATGAAAAGGTTGGGTAGTACTGGTATAAACTGTTAGTAATAAAGCAGTGACGTAATGGATATTAACCCTCCCCCTGAAAAGTCAGGTTTTGGTATAAACCAGTCCAAGTTGGATCTTACAATAGATTACAAAACCATACGTACTTGGCGTTAGCCAAGTTTAGGGCTCCCTAGAATCCTGGGCCCCCGCAATTGGGAAGGGGGATGCGGGGGTGTACGTTACGCCACTGTTTGCACCCTAAGCTGGATCTTACTAAGTATTACAAAACCATAATATTAGGCTTTGGGTTTCCTAGAATCCCAGGTCCCCTACGATGCGGGGGTTGCGGGGATGTACGTTACGGTAATAAAGTAGGCTATACTAAACTACAACATATTAACTAAATAAAAGACCGCGTTTAAAAGACTATTTATCAAAGTTTTCTCGTTTTTTGTTTCAGACCCTCGAATGGAATCATATCCTTTGATGGACAACCCCAAAATAAACATATGTGTTATAGTTGTGTACTTCCTGTTCGTCAAATTTATCGGACCGACCTGGATGAAGAACAGAGAACCCTACGACCTTCGACGGATTATGATAATCTACAACTTACTGATCAGTGCTTTGAGTGTGTGGATGTTCTTAAACGTACGTTTATTTCCTTGGTTTATACGTCGCTTGTAGTTCATATCCATATAGATAATATTGCTTGAATATTCCACAAAACTGAGTTAAATTTAAGGGGAGACAGTGCGATTCAATTGACAAAAATCAGTCAAAAAATCAAATTTAATTTCTTTAGCCTAAATTATTTTTAATATACTTTTCTATAATCTCACAAAATTTGAAAGCTCTAAACTTAAAAAATGCAGAATTATGATAGCTTTTACGTTCGTTTTTATTCACAACCCTATGGCAAATCAAAACTTTGAACTGACTTACCTCAGAAAGATAAAATAACTAGTTTGTCGTCATTTAAAATGGTAAGGCCTTTTTCAATTGTGCTTAATGCTTTGAATTTTTTTACCTATTGCTAATAGTACATGTAACAAAAGTTGGTATGCATTTTTGAATCAAAGCAATACTTATTTTTTAAAAAAATAATTGAACTCGGAATTTATACAATTTTTAAGGAATTTTTAATAAGCATTCATAAAAAAAATTTGTACGAATACCAATCATGTTATCGCAAAACCCTTGCCAACTTTTGTTATACATAGTTTGACGTACTTGTAAATCAAATTTCAATTTGTGTGCCAAGATTTCGCCAAGTTTCCATTGAATCGCCATTTTAATGTAAGGAACGGCGTTGCTTGCGAATATATTACAGTTTTAACATAAAATAAATACAACATACAGTAATATGGACATATTACACATCCAGATATAAATTATTTACATTATTTTACACAAAATTCGTAACAATGTCTTATACCTTTACTTTTTGGTATCGTTGTAATCTCAGTAATAATTATATATTAATTTTTTTTATTCTCACAGTTTGGAATGTATGGCTGGTTCACCAAATACAGATTTCGCTGCGAGCCAATTGATTTCTCAGATAACAGGGATGCTCTGAAAGTGAGTATACATTTTTCTACAAACATCAAATTGTTTTTGCAAAAATCTAACTCGCGGGAAAAAATAATGAGCTCGATTCAAGTGACGTCGTGATCAAACAAAAGATGCGATCGTGCTTTTCCCGCCAATGGGCTTTCATGACGGTCACATGATAAATGCAATCACGTGGTCTCTATTGAATTCCAAACTTTCATTAGATTTGTACTTGTTCCTCCACTTGTAAATTTTGGATAAAATTTCAGATTTGACAATTTGATTGAGATGTTCAAACGTTTAGATTTTTAATTTTTTTTTTAAATTTAAAAAAGAAATTTTTTTATGTTATACAGGAAGAGCACAAAAGATAGACTCGATTTTTTAAAAAAAATTATATGAACGAAACTACTGTATACGAGGGGTGACACAAAAAAACGCGACTGGTCCAATAAATCATTGCATTTACAGAATTAGTTAACTCACTCACTCTCACTCCTTCATTCTCACTCACTCTCACTCACTCTCACTCACTCACTCACTCTCACTCACTCACTCTCTCTCACTCACTCACTCACTCACTCTCACTCACTCCACTCTCTTTCACTCACTCACTCTCACTCACTCCACTCTCTTTCACTCACTCACTCTCTTTCACACTCACTCACTCACTCTCACTCACTCACTCACTCACTCACTCTCACTCACTCACTCACTCACTCTCACTCACTCATTCTCACTCACTCACTCTCACTCACTCACTCTCTTTCACTCACTAACTCTCTTTCACTCACTCACTCTCTTTCAGTCACTCCCTCTCCCTCTCATTCACTCACACTCAAAAAACGAGACTGGTCTAATAAACCATTGTACTTACAGAATTAGTTATTTCACTCTCTGACTCTCACTCAATCACACTCACTCACTCAATTACGCTCACACACACACACTATAACCTTCAAAATGGTCTCTTTCAGCATTCACACTTCACACACTTCTACATTCGGTGCTGCCATTGCTGGTAACAGTTCTAAAACGAGAGTTTTGGAAGGCCTTTCAGGAGAGATTCTACATACGTTTTAACCTCTTCAATTGAGGTAAAATGAGTTCCCTTTAAGCAAGATTTGATTGTAGGAAATAAAAAAAATTTCATGGGCCAAATCGGGTGGATAAGGAGGATGCCCAATCATACTAATATTTTTGCTGGTCAGAAACTGCTTGAGAAATAGGGCCGTTTGAGCGGGTGCATTGTTTTGGTGCAACAGCCATCCATCACTATTTAATTCCAGTCTTTCTTTCCTAATTTTTTCGCGAAATCTTTTTACTTCGTCAATGTAGTAATGTTGATTAACAGTCTAATAACTGATGTTAATGGTAACCCATTCATAACACGAAGTTTGGCAACGTTTCGGTCTGTAATCGCTGATCTTGGGCACCCAGCAGGTTCATCATCTTCCACACTGTTAATTCATTCTGAAAAATTCTTATGCCATTCAAACACATGTGCACGGGATAAAATTTCTCTTCCAAATTACATGATCCGTCGACTACAGTCCTCTCGTTACTTCATGGTGAGACGCTAATAAACACTTATTCATGTGACTCAAAACTATGGCATGCATTCGAGGAGGCATGCACGGAGTATTCGATTTAGCTAAAGGATTTTTTTTAAAACAAAAGTAATAAAACTACTTTTGTTTTTTTTAACACTTTCATTAAGATAGTTAATAAATCATTAATTTTGTAATATGTACTTCCTATTTTTCAGATGGTCCAAGTATGCTGGGTGTTTTATGCGTCAAAATTGGTGGAGCTGTCTGACACGGTATGTATGTAAATTGAACTGTTGAAAAACATTTTTTTTAAGGACAACATTATGTACTTTCCAATAAAAAAATTCTTCCTTTGACAGATATTAAAATAATTAATTTATGCATATTAATAAGTATTTACTATTTGGCGTAGTGTGGTAGTTTGGAGAGAAATTGGCAACAGAAGTGTCATCGTCATGACTTGACCGTGGTTAAAAATTGCGAGGTTTGTTGGCAATGATCCTCGTATTGCTTCAAAAGTAAGATGTAAATTAAAATCAAATCAATTTAAACGCATAAATTACGTAAAAAATAACGAAAATCCATTTCAGAAATAAAAATTTAGCTATGAGTTATATCATGGTTTACTTATAAAAATGACCTTTTTAACGCATCTTTTAGAGTGATTATAACTAACTTCATTATAGTTTTTTACATCGAAATTATACTTTTGTTGAATGTTAAAGATAGTTGGGGGAAAAAAACTATTGAAGAAATCAGGAAGTATAGATAACATAGCATTTCAATTTTGTCAAATTATAAACTGCAATAGATTCCATTCAAGAACACAAAATAAGTACAGTAAGAAATCATATAGACGGAAACAAAATATGAAAACTGTATTTACTCAAAATGAATTTTTTTTATTGAGAACATTTATAACCCCGTGCTCCACAAAGTATCACACGGGGGTTTACATAGAAGTAAGCGTGAAGCCCACATCACAAAGGAAAAAAGGATTATATTACAAAAATCCATGCCTTCTCCGGGATTCGAACCCAGGCCCTAAGGCACCGCAGTCAGCGTCACTACCCATTATACCGTATGGGGGGCAAATGTATTTAGAAATAAAAAAGAGGTAAAAAGAAAAATAATTGGAAACGCGCGCGTGGCTTCTAAAAAGATGGTAAATAAAGAACAACTGGAAAAGAAGAAACAATATGCCAATATATTTTTTTTGAACAAACTGGAATGAAGACACAGTAAAAATGTGGAAAAGACAACAAATTTGGAACGGTACTATAAATCAGGGGTCTTCAATCTGTGTTCCATGGATCTCTGGGGTTCCATGGAGCCTACTCAGGGGTTCAATGAGTCACAGCAACAACAACAACAAAAAAACGCAATGAAAATTATAAAGATTTATGCAAAATTTGTCTTCTTCTTAGCCAACGCCCACCTTTGTCTGTTGGGCCATTAAGTGATGCGCTGACCAGTAGAGATGGGCCTCTTTGAAAATGCTGTTTTGATGGTTTTTACTGTGGTCTAGAGCAGATCAAGTCCTTAGCTGTTCAGCGGTCATAGTACCGTAGCCACAAAGCTGGCACTCTGGTGATGGTAGGACACTGATGCGGTGAAGATGTGCGGCAAAATAGTCGTGTCCTGTTTTTATCCTAAAAGCTGCTACACTAACTGCACGGGGTAGGTGTGATCGAGGGGGTCTCTGGAATTGAGGTTCTCCCAATTCTTGCTCATAGAGAGCCTCTGTAGCCGCTGACAGTTCCAGGTTCCAACTGCTGATTTTATGGGGGACTAGGCGGAATGGAGCGTGCTGGGATGTTTGGGCTGGGAGAGAGCTGCCCCCTGCTTTGCTAGCCTGTCAGCCATTTCATTACCGCTGATATTAATATGGCTCGGTGTCCATTGGAACCTTAGAGTCCCCTCAAGGCCTAACAAATAGTTCAATTTTTTCCGGCAGTCAATAATTCTCTTACAATTTGTTTGAGAGTTAAGGGAGAGGTTTCGAATGGCGGCTTGGGAATCAACCAGAAAGACCGCTTTTGCAGGGTTATTACAATTTTCAAGCTGAGATGCTGCAGAATGTATGGCAACCACCTCACCATCATAATTACTAAGAGGGGCTCCTACAGCAGAGTAACCCTGGAATTCTTGACAATAGTAGGCAGCACCCGTTTCACCTGTTCCTGGCATGGAGGAGCCATCTGTATATATATGAAACCAAGACGATCTAGGGTATTGTTCGTGGATAGTTTGGAGAGCAGCACTTCCGAGTCCAACGATGCATGTTTCGGGAAATGATGATCAGTTAGGCAGTATTCTAGTTCAGGTAGATGTTGGAAAAAGTCCTGATATGTGTCTAGGGAGACAGGTTTGCCAAGGGGGATATCATATTTTGTGTATAGATTCTGATATCAGGTTATAGGTGTTCGCTGGGTCTTAAGTCGGTCTGTAGCTATTTGGTAACTCTCCTAATATTTGTTTATAGGTTTATGCAAAATGGATTCCTGTTCTCTATAAAGTTAGTTTAACCATAATTTGATACTAATTAGTACAACATTTTGCAAAACTAAACAGTTTTCGAACGAAAATTAACCTTTTTCATTTGTGGAAAAAAACACTCATTATGGGAGAAGGAACAACGTGTCATACTATCAATAGATTCGACATTAAAATCCAAATTTAAGCAAGAACACGTCTTTTAAATTTTAGGCTGAGGTAAAATATTCAGAATTTCTCACACAGCTATAAACTTTTAATGCTATTCAGAACAATGTATTTAAGTGAAAAATGTTTCTAAATGACTTCAAAAATAAATTATAATAACAAATTAAACAAAGAATACGAAATGTAACTGCAGATAATTTCGGTAAGAAATAAATGTGTGTTTGTGTATAAAATAAAATCATATATCTCAGTTACTAAATATAAAGCAAGGACAAGTGACGCTTGGATCACATCTTAATATTATAATACGAGTAATATGTGAGTAAATTGTACTAAATTTTTTAATAATAAATACAGTACTTGTATTTTATTGTCTTTACATTAAGTACCTATAAAAAGGTGATCTACACTCTAAAAAAACGACGCACCAAGGAGTTGTCCGATTGTAATGAAATTTTGTATGCAAAGACATTTGAACCGAACATGCAAATGATTAAAATTTGGTGTCCAGTGAAGGAATAGAGGGAGCTACAGCACATCGAAACTGTGCACTGAGCAGTTGTCTATAAGGAGCGATTCTCAATGTAATGGTCAAAATTTGTGTAGCATTGCAATTTGGGATACCTTTAAACGACTGAAAAATTTCTCGCCGCAGGACTCGAGTTCATTACGAGCAACTGTCATAGTTTGAAAGAGGTCGTATCATTGGATTGAAAGAGGTAGGTTGAGCAAATCGGAGAATCGCTCGTCATATGGGTCGAAGCGATGTGGCCATTAGAAGATGCTGGCAAGAATGGGTGAACAATGGCAGATTTCAGGGTCATGATGGTAGCGGTCGACCTAGGACCACAGCAAATCGGGAGGACAGATTGATTATCAGATCACCTGTCACAGCGCCTGATTCATCGTTATCAACCATCAGACGTGTGACCCGCACACGAGTGTCCACCATGACCATTCATAGACGGGTGATAGAGCTAAATTTACGCTCGTACCAACCGCTACTCCACCTGCCACTCACATCTGCGCACTGTCAAGCCAGATTACAGTGGTGCTTGCCTCGATCAGGTTGGAATCATCTTGACTGGGGACATATAGTGTTTAGTGATGAATCCCGCTTCCAGCTGTGTCCTGATGACCATCGAAGATGTGTATGGAGACGTCCAGGGCAGCGTGCCAATCCTGCTTTCACTATAACATGCCTCAAAGATCCTCAAACGACCTCTTCGCTCGGTCGCTCTGACCGGAATGATCGAGCATGTCTGGGTTATGAAGGGAAGGCGACTGCATCTACTAGGAAATGCTGACGACATGGCCGGACAATTGGAGCAAATTTGGCAAGAAATACCGCCGCAAAAGACCATCAGGGTGCTTTATCAATCTATGCCACGTCGTGTGGCAGTTTGCATCCAGGCTAGAGGCGGGTCAACACCTTATTGAGCTTATTGCTTTGTAACTATGTAACTCTGAAATTTTAATCATTTTCTATTCTGTACATAGTCTTTCTACTTACCAATTTTTGTCTCCATCGGATTACTCGTTCTTATTGCGTCATTTTTTTTTGTTTTTGTTTTTTTTTGTTATAAAGTGTACTTTAAATATTATTTGTGAGAAACATTATAATTGTGTGTGGAATGGGGTTCCCCGAAAACACCTTCTAGCTCTAAGGGTTCCGTTAGTCGAAAAAGTTTAAAGACCACTGCTGTAAATAAACGGTTCAAGAAGGAAGGTATTATGCTATCAGCATTAAGTCCTTCAATTATCGAACAAAAATACAGAACCACCCAGGAAAAAAATTGCAAAAATAATGCTATAAGAAAAAGAAATTAAATAAAAACGAATTCAGAATAATTAAAAAAGACGCATTTATGTCGTCTGAGAAACCGTTTAACTCGGGAAACAAATTGTTAACTAATGTGAAATGAATCAATAAACCTAGATAATTTTTGATGAAAATGATTTTTGTACTGCTCTTTTGATCTTAGTATTCGAATAAACTAAATTAAGAAGACGAAAGATCTAAACAACCACACACATATAGAAAAATACTGTTGCGAATTTTGCGTAATTAATGCTTAAAATAATGTAAATAATTTATATCTGGATCCTTAATTTGTTATCACTTTATGTTGTAGTTATTTTATAAAAATTGTAATATTCGAAAATAACGCCATCCTTTACATTACAATGGAATTACATTGGAAACTTGGCGACATAACCAAGTTGGCAACCTTTTCGGCGACCAAATTTGACAACAATTTTTAATGACTTGGCTCTCTTATGGAGACATCACGATCTATGACGCAAGCGGAATTTTCGAGAAAGATCTGGTAGACAGCCGTGCAGACTATAAATAGAAGTCACTTGCGGAAACTGAGTGAGTTTTACTTCAGTTATTGAGGAGTTCACTAGCGAGGGATTACTTGCGAATATAAACTTTAACTTTACATTCTTGTATTTTAGTCGCAACCCGGAGATTGCAGGTGTAAAAGGGATCGCGGAAGAAGCAAACGTATAAAAAAATAATTACTTTTATTTTTGATCTAACACTTTATGATCAACTTATAGCTTATTCAATAACTTTGGGAGCAATCTTAATCTAAACTCTTAATCTAACTTATAAGATTAATCAAAATAACTTATATCTCTCTTTATCCGCTTTTAGTTCACTTGACAACTCATTCCTGAACTGCAGCGGCTTGGTTCTTCACATCTATTTTTCTTCCTCTTCTCTGATGAATACTAACTTCAGTATGAACAACTCACTATTTAAAATTCACGTTCAACGATTAACTTTTCAGGATTCCCCGATTAGTGTAACACACCCAATGCCAGGTTTTAAATAACATTCACATTAGAATAAAATCAAGTTATCACCAAGGAAAGCGGTTTTTAAATTCAAGTCATAGTTAACCCAGGATCGGGCGCGCGGGGCACGGAGTCACCCCAGGCTCACGAAATCGTTAATTCTCGGAAAACTGTTTATTTGTTACCATGGCCTTGACAGTATCCTCCTATATGACAAGTCTTCATGGGAACTAAAATGTATTTGTCACATATCTCCTTTTTTGGGAGAGGCAAGTGTTTTTTTACAATCTTAAGGTGTTTAAGTTCCCCACGCGGACCACATTTATTCCAAAATATTTTCTATGAACATGTTACATTTCCCCCTGTGAACAACTTAGTAGTTTTGATTGCTGTGTTGTACGACTTATTATGATTTATAAATGCAAATGAGCAGAATATTAAAAAGAAATGGGTATCTGTGATCTCTGTTGAAGGAATTTGAAACTGATTAAGCAAGGGAAGTACTAGCTGAAAGAATTCATATTAATCATGATAGCGAAAGTAAATGTGAGAAAAGAGATGAACATGAAACGTTTGAGTTCAATGGAAAATTTTCAAGTGCTACATAAAGAACCTCATCAAGAAAAATATGAAGTCATAAGTGTACCACGAGACACACTTTTCCCTGTTAAAAAGACACAAGCAAGAAAAAGCTCAGCATGTTATTTGTCGATCATCAAAGGACAGTAAAACTACAATAACTTGAACAACATATGACAGTTTTGCCTGCAGATAACATTCCTGTAATGTTATCGAAAAGTTGTAAGAGGTAGAGAGCGCCTAAAGGGGTAAGAGATTTGAAGTAACATAGCCATAGTTTAACAAAACAATATAATTTATTCACAATATTAATCACAACACAAATTCAATCGATCCAGTCTAAGACATGCTCCCAATTAATCACTAGGCAGACAATAAAAGAGGTAATTGAGATATGAGGAAACTGTAATACTAACCACTCTTACTCAAGGCGATCACTTTGGCTTCTTATCTATTTCATCTGAATTTAATCTCAGTGACAATTCTTTACTTTAAGTAATTCAATTATCAAAATATTAAATATCCGCGATTCACATTCAATTTGATTAATCTCTGCTACGATAGCAGTCTAGCCTATCTCTCTCCTATCTCTCCCTCTAAACTGAAAACCTAGAATATATATAGTAGTCTAAATTAACATAATCATGTTTTCTTCTTCGAAGAGGAGTTTTATAATAAAATAATTTTTAAAGACCAGAAATTCCCCCAAAAGATTATTAGTAGAAGGAGCTCAGATAGAACCGTCAAAAAGTGTCTGTAGTTTGTGTCCTTTATTAAAGTTACGCACATTGTGTGGGAACTTCTTGGTTCAATTTGATTGATATTTTTTCCTCAAATCATCAAAGACAAATTGAAAAGTCCTTGAAAGTAGGTAAGTATACTTTCTCTTAATTAAGTTATTTCCTGGAATTATGAGTTTTATCGTATATAATAAAAATAATTATAAAAAAAGGATTCAGGTGACTCAGTCACCCCGCGTGACCATTAACGTTAGTATCGAGTGCGCGCCTAATCCCGGATTAAAGAATAGTTTCTCTGTGAAGATTAGATGAAGACCCGTGGATAAAACCTGTCGCATTTTTAGAAACTTATAGTTGTGTTTGAGTGTTGGAGAAGTTTAAGAAACTTTTGGAACTTATTGAGCAAATTTTACTGTTGTATCCTACATTTTATAAGGATTGTTTTTTTACAATAAATCTCATTGCACAAATTGCTCTCATGCAATTTGATAGCATGACATCCATGAATCCCAGTCTACGTAACAATACTTTAAAACTGAATAAGTCAGTATAAACAAAGAAAAGTTGGTGCTAATTTGATATAGGAGTGCTACGCGCCAAATTTTTGCCTATGCTCGCCAAGATGGGCAAGATAACATTACAATATGGTTACCTTGAAATTTTTATCGCGTCGTAATGTGGTTGCCATGGGGATGACGTATGTTAGTGTTAATTTTTATGGGTTTCTTTTCCATGGTAACCTTATTAATTTCAGACGACTTTTCATTCGATTTCTTTAAAAATTGAACCATTACCATTGCATTTGTTCTTCAAACTACTATATATATATTTCAGTCTTCAATTGTGTTTTGTGCTATTTTCGAATATGGATATTTCTAATATCAGGGGTGAGTACCAGGATATTTTTTTTAAAAGAACGAGTGTTTTTAATTATTGCTACACATCGCACATTTTCACTTCAGTTTACTTTTTAATATTGCATTTTTGAACATTCCTTGTGTTTGATGAAATTCATTGAAGGAACTCGCAGTTTTTGGAACATTTCAAGCTATTAGCACTTATTGATATTCATGATTAATTTATATATACATTATTGTATTATTTATTTTTAAAATATAACAAAACAATTATGTATAATAATTATATTATTTATTTATAAATATTACAAATTTTATTTACTTATAATAATTATTGTTTTTTTATTTATAATAACTATTATGTTATTTATTTACAATTATCATGTTATTTATAATTATTATATTATGTAAGCGTTATTATATATAATAATTATTATATAAAAATTACATGATTATCATATATTATAATTACTGTTAAATTATATGATAATTATAATATATTACATTACATAATTATTAGTACATATAATTTTTATTATGTTATATTGATAATCATTATTGATTGTGTGTAGTAGGCTGCTTTCAAAAGCAAATGTTCCGTTTAAAATGTATTTTCTCGGCTTTTTGATTATTGTATTTAGAAATATTTAAAAAGTTGATGTAAAAATTATATTTTCAAAACATATCCTGCAATTTTAAATTCTTTAAGAACTAATTATTTTAAAAATATAAAGAGAATATGTGCTCCAATTTTTTTCCCTGCAGGTATAGATAATAATTATTGATAGTGTTTTAATTCATTTTTAATAGTTATGAATTAAGAAATGCTAGCAATGAAGACAAAAAAATTGTATAATTTTTCCCCCTGCTACTGTTAATTTCAAGATATTCCTCAGAATATTACTTTATATTATCAAAAAAAAAGTGGGTTATATATATATATATATATTTAAAAATTCATTCTGATTGCTATATCCTATTATATATAGAAACAATATAATATTGTTGGTTATTTTTTATTGCTATAATAGTTGCATTTTTGATACAACAATGACTTTTAAACAATACCTCCACCATGGTAAAAGACAACACAGAGAAACAATGGAATTGTCACAATTTGTTTTTCATTTAAAAATATATTGCTAATTTAGCGGTGAATTGTGATTTTGCGAATTGAATCTTGCGAACTGTGATTTTTGAGCTTTTCTCAAGTTATTTTATACAGTTGTTATTTTAAAGATGACTGTTTTTTGGATTTTGGAGGGAATTTTTTACTTTTTTCCCTTCATTCTTGCGATTTTAACGCAAGGGAATCTGCCCAGTTTGATACAGATTCTTGCCTACTCTATCATCGGCGAGTTTATCAAGCACTTTTTGCTATCGAAACACGATGCAAAACCTGATTCTCATATGAAATCTTTGCCTCCAAATCTCAAACAACCGAACACCGAAGTAAAAATAGTTCCAATCGTTCACTCATTAATGGTTTTTAAGATCTGCGAGGCCTTGGACATCCAAGTTAAATTTGTCCCAATAGAAAAAGAAAACTATGATTTCAAAATATGCAAGAATCAGGCGGAATACAAATCTAATATTCCTACTGTGCAGTCGGAGAAGTTATGTAAAGAATTAAATATTAAAGCAAACTTTTCTCTGAAGAAGGACTCTAACAACTTTACTCCGCAAGTAGGACATGCATCAAATAACATCAAATCTCCAGTAGTAGTAAACAGTCTCATGGTTTACAAAATGAGTCGAGCTCTTGGATTCGAAACGGATTTGAATCCAGTTGAATATCCAGAGCCCTTTGTAACAAAGTGGCAAAAGAAAAGACTAGAAATGAAAATTCCCACCGTAAAATCACCTGAAATTTTAAAATTTTGCGACGCTTTGGGAATTCAGGCTAGATTGGCTTCACCGTAATCTTTATAACTGTAATAGGGGGACAAGAAACAATTATGGACAAGAACCTTTTTTAACCTTCAATAAGTGGTGTCTTTTATGAAAAACTGTAGTAACAAATTTATGAAATATACGAGCGATCACTGGAACATTTTTGCAATTATTTTCTGATATTTTACAATATGATACTTAAGCCCGGAAAATAAAGACTTTTTAATGAATCACAATGGGTGAACTTTAAACCATGTGAGGGAGATGATTCTTTTTCGCATCATAATCAGAATGGATCTATTTCTTAAAGCTGCTTTACATTCAACAAAAACAAAATTGGATATAATTCTATTACTGCTAGAAGACTCGAGATTTCTATTTAAAGATCGGATTAACGAAAAGACTTTGATCTGAATGAGGAATGTTGTTAAGGAAGATGTGAGAATGCAATATTTTAAGGAATTAAAAGTGGAATGATTTCTGATTCTAAGAACGAAGGAAGAAATCGGAGGAATAAACAATGGCAACATTTGTAAGAAATGCCAGAACTATTGCACTTACTGCTCTAACGTGGACTTTTAAGCTGGAAAAGTCACCATTTACGATGTGCAAAAAGGGAAAGGAGAATGCCTAGATCTATCAACTTGCCAAAAGAACCGAGCAGTTTTATTTGCAGCGACTCCGTTCTTCGAAATAATTTCCATGATGTGTATCGACTTTCTCTCTGTCACGCCCAAGACTGAGAATTGTCAACAACGAATGCAGTCAAGAAGACGGTTTTAATAGTGCCATCAAAGTATTTTAAAGGTTTACAGACAAGAAGAATAATTTATTTTTTAAATGCCAGGTCATTAGGCAATGAACTCTCCGATATTTCTTTACAATACCGTCCAAACTCTTATATGCAGAACATAGTCAAGATGAGCAGCACCCATGACATGTCCAGAAGCACACAAAACACAAAAAGGGGAGTCAGGCAGGTTAAAACGAAACAAATAAGGGCAAAGGCTGTCATGTCCAGTCAACAATCTGAACTCAGCCACAACAGCAGCAGCATGAGGAGAGCCCGAGACACAGTTAGGTTTTAATAATACCATCCATGATTTATTTTTGGCAGCACTGGTGGAAGCACCAACGGCCACAATGGGAAGGCACCCACTGGAAGACAACCTTTGTCGAAATTCTGCTCAGCAGCTCCCTGCAACTCTGGACTCGGGAACTTTGTTTGTCTTAGCTACTTGCCAAAGCCTGAAGGGCAGAACTTGAATCCGATAAAATAACAGCCTTATCAGGAATGGAGAGACGAGTAGAAAGCTGATGAAGGGCCAAATGAATGGCCTTGATTTCACCATCATAATGAGTCGCATGAGAGCCGACATGCAAGTAAAAGGAAAAAAAGATCACAGAAACCTCCAACACCACCCCTGAGTGAAATCCAAAAGGGAACCATCTGTGTAAATATGAAGCCACTCATCAGGGGGATAGCGTAAGTCAAGAAGAATAATGATTTTGAAATTAAAGACCTTTACGATTTCCAATAAACCAGGAGAGAAAGGAAATTGCTAGAATCTTTCAACCCGGTACAAGAAAAGAGCAAATTTAATTTTTAACAGTACCATATTTTGTAATAATTTCGACTGTGTATCGATATGTTCTTTATCATGCATTGGACTAAAGATTGTTAAAGACAAGTAAAAGTCAAAATGGCTTTAGTAAATGCGGCATCGAAAGGTTTTGAGAGTTGTTAGTCATGTAACAGTGCTGTGAATAAAAACAAAAAGCTTTCCTTTCATGTCTTGTCTTTTCTCTATTTTGTGCCTCTAAACCTCACTGTCGAATATACGATCCTATACAAAATAGTTTTATAGGGAAGTCCCCTTTGGCGAAGCCAATTTTTGACGACCGAAATCGGTCACCAAGCAATTTAATTTAGCAATAGGAGTTCCGTGAATTTACTAAGTGGAATTTTACAATGAAAACAAAGAATTAAAAATGAAAAAAAAAATATTAGTAAAAAAATTGCTTAAATAATTATAAAAATATTGTTTGGTGACTGATTTCGGTTACCAAAAAATTGACTTCGCCAAGGCTCCCAAAATTGACGCCCGATTCCCTATTCTACTCTTTAACCGGACAATTTACAGAAAAATGGGTGAGCAGCGTTTTGTTTTCCATACATGATAAAGGAAGTCCAATATAGGAAAGGTATGGCTCAGTAAGGTACTACATATTACGTTTCTGTTGGCGGCAATAACTTTTGTATTTGTAGTTTCTTTATAATGGATAATAACAAACCACAGATTGAGCAGACTTATCAATAAATATACTGTTCGATTTTCGTACACAAAATCTTTCAAACTTTGTGATGAATTCAAGATCTGCGAGAAAAAAATATCAATACTTTTGTAAAGGGTTATCACGAAAGTTTCTCTTAACGAACTCCTAATGCTGCTTTATGTGATCTTTCATATGAAAACATCGCCTTGTGGAATATTCATGATGTATGTAATGAGCATTAGAATGCTAATATACTAGTATAATATAGCAGAAAAGCGACTCGCTCATCGCGAAATTTCCGGAACTATAAGAGCCACAGACATGAACTTTGGTGAAGATGTTTTCTGTTTTGTTGAGTTGAGATCCGCCAATGATAAGTTTTGTGGAAATTGTGTCCTGTGTGGTCTCCAAGTCTCAATTGATAAAGATTCCCGTTTTTAAACTATTAGACCTACTGACTTGAAGTTTTTAAGCATGTTTCTTTCATTGAGTAGAGGTCCGCTGAAAATTTGTTTTGCAGATATCAGCACTTGATGTGTGTACGTTTGGGGGTGGGGGTATAAAAGATCATTATATTTCCGTTTTAGAAATTCTATCCTTTTTAAATAAAGAAGAAAGGGCCCTGTAAGATTATTTTTTAATTATAAACTGTATACAGTCATACAATGTCTTGAAATACCCGGAGTAATGGTCAGGTAACGGCTAATTTAATTCTAAGTATAGTGGATAGGAAATGGGATAGAAGAGACATTGTGGAATTTGAAGTAGCATTTGGAAGCCAGAGCAATATTGCAAGAGATTCAGAGCGTGATTATCTGAATTGTTGTTGCAGTTACTTATGCCACCTGATCGAAAATAACATCAGATGAAAGACCACGAAATTCATCACGGCAAAGGGCTAGATTTTTACTCCTGTCCCTAGCCGTAGCTCTGAGCAGTACGATTTGTCTCTGTTCCACCCCAATTTTTCGGGAGAAGACCAAGGCCCTGGGGGTGGTCAGGGGCCTCCCACCTGTCTTCCCCTTCCACCAACCTCACGAAAGGTCTTGTGGTTTGACGGCTATTCAGAGTAATCCACTGCTACAGAGGAATGAAACATTTTAAAACATTTATGACTTCTCCGGGATTCAAACCCAGGCTCTACGGAACAGCGTTACTAACCACTATACCGGATGGGTGGCGTGTATCTGAATTATATCCCATTACTGGAAGTCCACTGTTAAGATATTGCAAGATAAATTCTTATTCTTATTTGATGGACTCGGATTTAATTAAACCAAATATTTATTTCTGTATTATTTATTCAGAGACTGAATAAATTTGTTGAGTATAAAGAGTGATTTTTATTGAGTAAATATGTGTCTTGTTACCAAGGAACCATACGGTCAAAAAATATTTAGGAATAAATTATTCAATAGTAGGGTTAGACCTTACATCATGTGAGAAAACAAATTTTGAGTTATTTTTTTTTAAACTGCAGGTGTTTGCTGTTTTAAGGAAAAAAGACTCCCAAGTTTCTGCACTGCATGTTTTTCATCACTGCTTCGCCCCTTTCACGATATGGTACGCAGTTAAGTATGGACCAGGTATGAATTTTTATTTAATCCTTATTAATTAAACCAGGTATTTTAATTAGTTCTATTTGTTTTCCTTAACTTACCCAATTCTTTTAAACATTTTATAATTCGTAGCATATGTGTGTGTGTGTGTGCTACATTGAAAACTGGCACATGAATTTTTAAAAAATTATTGATTTTCACTTTTTTATATTTTTTAAGAGTTTAAATATCTCTGTTTGAAATGATATGATATGAGAAAATACGATAATTAGAAGTATTTTTATTTATTTTTTAAATTAAGTTACTCCTTGAGGCGCATCAAATGAGATCTGCTAAGAGCACCCGTGTTTTCCCTTGCATAAGTTTCTGATGAGCGCAAATCCATATGATGTTCAAGTAGAAAAATTAGAGTGTATGGGAATATCCAAAAGTGTATGGGTTCACGTCTTTATGAGTACAAACGAGTCAGTTAATAATACCATATGGTCAGTGATTCCAAAATCTACATTTGTAGAATTAAAAAAGCTAAAATTGGGGTAAATATGGCTATTGCGCTGTTCAGTCTGAGTCATGTATATAAATTAATGATCTTAAAACATTGTGATATTGAACCAAGTCATAACTGTGTGACATGCTTCAAAAAACTAGATACACGTAGAATTCGTGTAGCCCAACGAAAGCATCTTAAGATAAAAAAAAAGTGGGCAAAAATGTTAAAAATAATAATAAAAAAAGAAAATAAGAGTCTTTTGTATGGGTAGAGAGTAAAAAAATGCTTCATATGCTTCTGGAAAGTAATAAAAAAAATTAAATGCTCAGAAAATTACAAATTTTTATTTAAAGTCTGTTTTCTCAAAACGTAATATTTTTCACTTAATGTACCTTTTTCTCAAAAACTACCATCATATAAACCTCAAATTTTCAGTGAGCAGACTTTCAACATGTTTACACATTTTAATGGAGGGAATTAGATATATTTAGGAAACTGTTTAGTTAAGACTTTTTTTAAACTAAATTTTAGGGGGGGGGGGGAATTGGACAATAAAAAAAAATTATAATTAATTTAATTTTTAATAAAAAGGCAAAACCCTTCATTAAAGTGTTATTGATAGTACACATAACCTACTGTAAATATTTTATGCATGAGAAGTAAGTAGTTTCTGAGAGAAAGGTACATAAACTTACGCAATTTAACATGGGCTCCTATGGACGTGCCAGACCCCCTTATAATCCTGTTCTTTTTTTAAATGTTGTTTAACCTTTTTTAACATAAAAAGATTGTAGATATTCGTTCTTACGTAAAAAACTGTTATTTTAGAATGAAAAACATTTGATGTTCCTGTTTATTTATAAAAATTGTTCTTTAACCTATTGTATTGGTGAATTATTTTTGTGAAATTCATGCTTCAATACTGGAATAGACTAACTAAAATAAATGTATTTAATTTAATATTTTATTGAAAAATACGCGTAATGTACATATAAAAAAAAGGAAGAGTGTTATTGAGTATCTAATTTTACAAGGTTTATTCGTCAATAAGGAACAAAATCTTTTTAGTGAAATTAAATTTTATATTAGAGTTTAATGTATTAAATGTTCTTCATTTTAACAAGGGTCAGGGATTTTGTTACTGTAATGCAGGGACGAGCATAAAGTCGATCCAGATCGACCCTGTTCCAATGCATTTAAAAACGTCTAATCTTAGGCTATTCTGCAGTACGTAATGCATTTAAGATTTTACTTCTATCACTGTTAAAAAAAAATTGTCTTACCGTAACTGTTTCAATGAAAAATACATATCTGTAAAATTACATCACATTTCTTAAAAAATGCCAGTTTAGTTCCATTCATAAATTTGATTTATGATATAAAATAATAATGCAAACGATACATTTTTCATACAATTTTGCCTTTGAAGGTTCTTTTTCAATATTCTAAATGAAGAACATAAAATCCTACTGTTTCAACATATGTTGGAAAGCATCTTGAGATTCCCCAAAAAAGCAAAATTGTTAAAAATAATGAAAAAAAAAAAAGGAAATTAGAAGAGCCTTTTGTAGGAGCAGTGGTTAAAGAAAATGCTTCATATACTTCTGGAAAGTACTAAAAGAAGGAAATGCTCAAAAATTACAAATTCTTACTTTAAAAGCCTGTTTTTTCAAAATGTAATATTTTTTACTTTATGTACATTTTTCTTAAAAACTACTAATTATATAATCCCTAAATTTTCAGTGAGCATACTTTTAACATATTTATATGAATTAGATATATCTAGTAAACTGTTTTAGGTAAGGCTTTTTAAACTAAATTTTAGGGGGAAGAATTGGACATTTTTTCGAAAAAATCAAAATTATTTTAATTTTAAATTTAAAAAAAAATCCTTCGTTAAAGTTTTATTGATAGTACACATACCCTTCTGTAAAAATTTTATCCATGAGAAGTAAGTAGTTTCTGAGAAAGCGATAATAAACTTACGTAACTTAACATAGGCTCTTATGGACGCGTCGAACCCCCTTAAAAATTCAACACCAAGAAGGAGTGGTCAGAAAAATGTACAAATGTATAGGTAGGTGTTCCATGTCAAGTAAGTTAATGATGTCAAATGTGCATCTCTTCGGCACATATTGAGTAAGGTACAAGGGAATGAACGATTGCCTCCTGTTTTAGCCTCATATTGAAAAGAAGTCCAAAAAAAAGCTACTGTGGCGCACTTTTTTTCTTTGCCAAAGACGTGGGCTTCTTTCGGTGGAACAAGCAGAATGGATAATATTCGTGTTACCCTACTTTAAAAACGCATGATGCACCAAAGGAAAAAATTGCGAGCTTCGCTAGATTTAGCTTAAATTAACTTCTACACCAGGGGTTCTTAACCTTTTGTTCTGCTGGGCCGCATACATATGTCAGCCATTTCACGTGAGCCGCATACATATGTTAGCTATTTCGCGCGGCACGTAACATGAGGATCAACGGAGGGGGGATGCTTTCAGACCAAGATAACATTGGAAATTTAAAATATGGAAAATTGATCCAAATATTATAACTCTTGTTTTGCTTTTTTTACCATGTTTTTATTAACTCGCTTTCTTGTCTGTCTGGGTGGAATTTTGTAATTGATTTTGAACTAACTTTTCAATGAGCTAGAAACTTGAAATTTGAACCATAGTTCAGAACTGGATAACAATGCATGAAAATGTGACGAAAGAACTTCTAGTCTTGAACTCGGGCCCCTGAAAAATTGTGCCCCTATTGGGCCTGGGAACTCCGGAACTGACACGAATTTATACAAAGACCATCTGTCGATATCACGGGTCAAGTTGCGTCTACCTATACAATTTCGTGGCTCTGGGATCAAAGAGGAGACCCCATGTCACCATGATTTTTATTAAATCACTTTCTTGTATGTCTGCCTGGATGGAATTTTGTAATTGATTTTAAACTAACTTCCCGATGAGCTAGAGACTCGAAACTTGGATCATAGCTCAGAAGTGAATGACAATGCATGAAAATGGTTATAAAAACATGGTACACAAAAAGTTTTACCAAGAAAATTATTTAATAATTGTTTTTTGTAAATATTTTTTGTTTTGTTTTTGTCACTAACACTCTATTACAAGAATTTAAGAAATACTCCTTCAAAATTTTTGCACCAGTAAATGATTTCGTATGATTACCAATAATATAACAAACTTCCTACGATGCCTTTGTTACTACTGTGACATTACCACTGACAACACAATTTGTTGCTGTTTCAAAGAATATTCAATAAAACCTATTTATCACCTCTTGAAAGAGGAAAAGTGCGTCATTGAATGATTCCTGTTTATTGGTATTTTTTTAAATACAGCACTTTCGTGACAAATCAAACAAGTACTGATCCACGTTTGTTTTTCCCTTCAAAACAGTCAACCTCCAAATCGTTCGTACATTTTTCGCTTGCAAGGTATGAAAGATTGTTCAAAATTAGTTCC
>BMAO01000854.1:0-30129 GCA_019973975.1 Trichonephila clavata
AAAAAAGCTCTGGACCCTTTATACTGTATTGCTATTACATCTGGTGAATTCAGTGGTAGAATGAAGACGGTCTTTTTTTGTCTTTTATAAGGTTTTATTGCTGGACGACACGGACATGACACGAACATTAAAATATGATTAAAACTTAGGTTGTATATTAGGGCAACCGACCCTTCAATTACAGATTACAACTGTACCAAATGGTACTCACCTGCCACTGAGCTCCTACACATAACAAAACAAAAGTTTCGCGTTACAGAGAGCGCCCTCTATACGACGCTTTTCAACACTCCCCACCTGTGAACTTTTAAGTCACACAAAACATAATACAATAACAAATTAAACAATAAAAAGTTCTAACACTAACTAAGCAATGTTACATTACAATTAAAATCAAGATATTTAGATACACACATACACAACAAATTACACATTCAATTACTTAATACAAAATACTAATCATCTAAAATATAAAAAAAAGTATGTAAACATTCATTAAAAATTCACATTACAAGTGAAGAAAATTAATATATGATAAAATGTAAATATATAGATTACAGAAAATAACTCAATTAGTTACAAAATTCATATTAAATTAATAATTATACTTCAAGATTATACAGCAATTGAACTGGTCTTCTTATAGCATTTTTTTAGTTTTAACAAGACAAGAGCGAATCTTACCATCTCTTCCAGTATAAGTTTCAATAATCTTACCCATTGACCACAGATTCCTAGGAAGCGGTCATCATGTATGAGTACAACATCATCAACCTTAAATTGACAAGTTACTTTAGAAGGAGGACATATATTCATAGATCTTAGAGATAGCAAATAGTGTTTCCTCCAACGATTCCAAAACTGATTTAATAAATTTTGCTGATGTCTATATCTCTTAAGTAAAGAAGTCTAGACCCAGTAAGGTCTTCTCTGGATACTCTTGTTACTGGAAGAGAAAGTAAACGTTTACCTATTAAGAAAAGTGCAGGAGTTAGGTCAGAAGGGTCATCATAGATATAAGTTATTGGCCTTGAATTTATCATGGCTTCGATTTCTATGAATACAGTTTCTAGCTCGTTCAAAGAAAGACTAGAACGGCCAATTATTTTCGTAAACAAGTTTTAATTGTTCTGAAATGCCTCTCCAGAACCCTCCCCACCATGCTCCTTTTCTACAATATATTTCCACGTTATACCATGAGTTGAAAACAAATCTTGTACAGATGGATGTAGCATACATTCCAAAATTTTTTCAATTCTAACTCAGCACGCTTGAAAGTTTTAGCGTTGTCTGAGTAAATTGTTGAACAGAGTCCACGTCGGGAAATGAATCTGCGGAAAGCAAGTAAAAATTGTTCTGTGCTCATTGAAGGAAGAAGTTCGAGATGCAAGGCTCGAGTGGTTGCACATGTGAACAACAGCAGGTAGTGTTTCTTATCACTGTTTTTATGAAAAAGGGACCTGCAAGTCCAATCCTGAAATTGAAAATGGAGTGATTCCAAAACTCGATCTGGTGGCAAAGGGGCGATTTCTTGGTTACCAGGACTACTGTGTATTTTTTGCACAAGAAACACTACTTAAAATAGATTTGACACATTGGCGTCCTTTTAAAATCCAAAACTTCTCTCTGACTTGGGCTAAAGTAGCCTCAACACCAGCATGAAGTAAATAGTTATAGGCATGTAGAATTCACTGTACCAATCCTTGTTAGGTAACAACCATGGGTGGTTTTCTCCGAAATCTAGATCAGAGAGAGAAAAGAAGTCTTCCCTTTAACGCAGAAGACCATGCATATCTAGCTCTGGGTTAAGCGAATAAATTTTAGATGCCTTGTCTAGAGACTTTCCCTGAGAAAGATCTAGAGTCTCTTTTGGAAAGTGTTTTCGTTGAATAGCTTTCACCCAATAGCGCTCGGCACTTGAGATTTCAGTTGAACTTAACGGGCCTTTTAATTTGATGGATTTTCTTTGAGTATTGTTGATAAATCTCATGACATACGCCGTGATTCGATGAACTCTCAATAAACTACTGAATCGGGTCAAGTCCAACAAAGTCGAAGTTTCAATGCCTCGAATAGAAGCCGTAAGTGAATGAATGTCCTTAGATCCCTTTTCATTCACAACACTCTCCTCGTTGACATGTCTTTGCTTCCTCATCTCCTCTGGTAGGGTTTCATCCCAATCAAGTCCTGCAGTCCATATTTTTTGTAACGATTTTCATCATCATCGTAAAAGGCTGAGACAATCCCATTGGATCGTAAACTCTCGCTACAGTCTGAAGAATAGTTCTCTTAGTAGCCTTTTGAGGAATACGATCGAATGAATTCTCTAAAAATTCACAATTTAATTTTATCTCGTCCATTTCTGGGGTCCAAACCATGCCCAAAAATTTTGACTCTTTAGTCAATCCCACATTGAAACCCTTTTCAATCCATAAAGAATTAAGTTCCGAGGAATTGGATCTTAATTTCCGTAGATCCATCCCAGCATTTAAGAAAATTTTAATTGCGTCTGTTGACAATCTATATGCATCTTTTATTGTGTCTGCGCCATAATACAAATCGTCTACATATAAAGATGAATCGAGCATTTTATAACCTTCCGGATTTGTATTTACATATTTTTTATATGATATTTTATCGTCATTGCTAAAATTGCTGGACTACAGCAGAGTCCGAATGGAAGACGTTTAAATCTTAAAATTTTATGTTCATCTTCACTTTTACCATACCAAAGAAATTTTAAATAATCCCTATCCTTTTCTGCGATACTTATCATTAAAAATGCTTTGGCAATATCTCCGTTAAAAGCAATTTCATATTTGCGAAATTTTAAAATTACGTCCAATACAAGAGGGGACAAATTAGGCCCAATATCTAGAAAATCATTAAGGGATTTTACGTTTTTAGATCGTGAAGAGCTCGCGTCATAAACAACTCTACAACTCGTAGTTTCATTTTGTTTAAGTATTTCTCTATGTGGCATAAAATACGACGAATCATATCCTTCATCTGAACATTCCTCAACTATACCCTCTTTAATTTGCTCTTCTATTATCTTTTATACTGCTCAAAAATATCGGGATTTCTATTTAATCTATTCTTAAGATTTTCAAATCGCCTTAATGCAACTGCGAAATTATTTTCTAACTGACCCATTTCCGCTTCCATAGCAAGCCAACGGAATATCTATTATTTTCAAATTGTATTTGCCTTTCGAAACCCTGAATTATCTCCCTTTCCTCCTTAGAAACAGTTGGTTGTCAGTAATTCCCATCAAATCTAAACTCCACAAGGATCTTAAAGAGTCCTTCACGCAAGAAGAAAAATTTATAATCGCACTGTTTTTGAGTTTCGAATTCTCCCTCCGTGTGTAGGGGGATCTTGTAACCCTGCCGGTACCCAACCAAAACGAGTTGAAATCGCATAAATTTCTTTCCCTATTCTGACCTTTTCACCTCTTACTATTTGCCAATAGTGATCCACCCCAATGAGAATTCCCATGTGGTCTCGGACATCCCGAATGTGTACCCTAACTCGTTCATAGCTTTAGTGTCAACCGCGAAGGGGCAGTGACCTCTGCCGCCGTTATAACTTCAGTAACGAGGCAGCTAACTTTTATTTTATTTGTTTGCTTCATATCCGAAATAAACAACTCGACAACGGAGTATGTTTTGGGTGTGGCGTGAGTCATTCCGAAGGAAAAAAACAAAATCTTTCTTCTCCTACAATTTTTAAGTTTAATTTTTTCACTAAACTAACATGTATAAAAACTTCGCGTAGCACCACAATCTAGAATTAAATTAGTTAACTCAATTTTATCCTCATGAAAAGCTAGTATGGAACATGTTTGTAATAAAGGATCTTTTTTACATAAAGATTTATTTTGAATAATAGAAAGAGAATGCTCATCCGGAGAGTTAATTGGTTCTTTTACGAGATTACTTTGCGGGTTTTCAATATTTTGATTGACAATTTGATTTGAAGCTGTTCGCTTGTTGTTTTGGTTTAATCTATTAGTACATATTGATTCATGATGCGATTTAAGTCCGCATTTTAGACAATTACTTTTATTTTTACAATTTTTACTAATATGATACTTCTGGAAACAAATATAACAACGATTTTTGTTACGTAATTTATATAATTTTTCTTTTGCACTCTCATAACAAGAAAATGAGCAATGACATTGATTACAAAAGATGCACATACGATTGTCAACAGAATTGAAACTCGCAGCCGTGGGTACATTTCTAGACATTTTTCTATTTTCAAATTTTGCCTGTTCGAAACGTGGAGACCATGTATTTGTTTTCTCTTGTGTCAAAGAACTAGCTGCTTCACGACATTCTATTTCGGTTTTAATGAAATTCAATAAATCTGTCCACGCTTATGTCTTCTTTTGAATTTTTCCTTCTATTAAATTCCAGAACAAATTCTTCTGGAATAGATTTTAATAAAATTGGTATTAATAATTGACCAAATGATCCTTTCGTAACTCCCTGAGAATCCAGGTTTCGAACAGCAATTTCTATTTCATCGTATAAATTTCTTAAAGCTTTAACATTATTTGAATTCTTTACCGATTCTAGTTTTAACAATTTATTCATGAATTGACTAATTATAAGGTCTTTTTTTCCAAATCTTTCTCTTAAAGCTTTTATGCTCTCATCATAATTCTTTTCATTTAAATCTAGTGAAGCTACGACATTATGTGCTTGACCTATAAGTAATGTTTTTAAATACGCAAATTTTTCTACTTTACTTAAGCTTCATTTTTATCTATCGTACTTTCATAACTATTCCAAAATTCTGTAAATTTTGTTGGTCACCTGAATATTTTTCTAATACTAGTTTGGAAGTTTTACTGAACTGTGAGCACTTTGCAGTTAATCCTGCTTTCATCAGGAATTTTATTGAAAGATTTCTGTTCTTTCTCCTTTCCTAACACTCGTGCTATTCTTTTCAGAGCTCGAGAACATTTTTCCTGATATTCTCTGATTGTTACATCCGTTTCTAAAGACTCTAATTCTATTAATGAATGAATTGAGTCATCAATTTCTTTTAAATTACTTTTCTTTTCTAATAATAATTCATTCAAATCACATAATTCATTCCCTGTCATCATTCGTTTCTAAATTATCTTCAACTTTCTTAATTAGCTTAGTAGTTAATGTTCTCAGGCAGTTCGCTTACGTTTTAATCTAATTGTTCCTCCATTATTTCGTGTCAATATAAATGTACTCAAGACTGCAATTATGACTATCAAATCTTCAAATTTAAAATCAAATATTTTAAACTCTTACCTCAACCCTGGGCACAGTGTTTGGACGTCGTAGTAGATTCTTGACGGCCGATGCGCCACTATTACATCTGGTGATTCAGTGGTAGAATGAAGACGATCTTTTTGTCTTTTATAAGGTTTTATTGCTGGACGACACGGACATGACACGAACATTAAACATATGTGATTAAAACTTAGGTTGTATTATTAGGGCAACCGACCCTTCAATTACAGATTACAACTGTACCAAATGGTAGCTCACCTGCCACTGAGCTCCTACACATAACAAAAACAAAAGTTTCGCGTTACAGAGGAGCGCCCTCTTGTACTAGAGAGGGAGGGGAGAGCTGGAACCGAAGAAACTTCACCGTCATATACAGCCTTTTTTGCACAAAATCGGCGTTTCATTATAGAGGTTATTGTTATGAGCTTTGACTCAGTAAAGATTGCAGTAGCTCCTGAATTGAAACCATTTAAGTTTAATGGAATTAAGATAGCTGGATTTATTTGTAAGATTATTAAAAAGGAGAATAGAGGAGAAACTCTCCGTATAAAAATGAATTTTAATATTATGCCAATGGACTTCTTCACCTGAACCATGGTCAAATGTTTGGCTTTATGTTACCGTCATGAATCGAGCCTATTATGTAAAATACGTGCATATATATGTGTATATATTTACACTCATGGACAAAAAAAATTAGCGCACCAAGAAATAATTGCGGGATCGTAGCGAAGCATGGCATGAAGGTACATGTCGGGGAGATATGCAAATGATTATAAATGTAGCGTGATTGCGCATTACGTATAGCCGGTAGAGTGTCTTTAACGTCGTTCTCCGTGGAGGTAACCAAATCTTGTTTGAGTGTGCTGAATCGTTAACAAAGGTAGCGCTGAGGTAGACATGCCATTACGCCGTTTTCGAAGACAATATGAGCAGCTGTCGCAGTTTGAGAGGGGGAGAATCATCGGCATGAGGGAAGCTGGGTGGTCAGCTAGGCGAGTAGCTCGTCAATTAGGCCGCTCTGATTGTATTGTGAGGAGGTGTTGGGGCAAGTAGATCCGAGAGAGGTCATTTACACGATGACCAGGTTCAGGACTCCCTCGACAGACCAGTCGTCGTAAGAAATGCACGCGCACAGTCAACTGCTTCATTGGCTGCCATCCAGGCACAGGTAGAACCTTCACTAGGAGCCCCTGTGTCTTCTCGAACCATACGAAGGCGCCTGGCTGAAGGACATTTGGGATCACGGCGCTTTTACATGTGCTGCCCTTGACGCCCACCCATCGACGCCTCCGTTTGGAGTGGTGCCACGCACGGGGAAACTGGACTGCAGCGGATTGGAAGCAGGTCGTCTTTAGCAACGAATCTAGATTCGATCTCAGCAGTGATGACAATCGTGTTTGTATGTGAGACCCCGTGGTGAGCGCCCCAATTCTGCCTTTGCTTTACAGATACACACCGCTTCCACAGCTGGTGTGAAGGTATGGGATGTCATTGCCTACAATACAAGGTCACCCCTAGTATTGATTCGTGGCACCATGACAGCCCAGTGGTATGTCCATGACATCCTGCATCCACATGTGTTGTCACTCATGCAACGGCTCCCAGGAGTCATTTTCAACAAGACAATGCTCGGCCCCACACGGCAAGGGTGTCACAAGACTGTTCCGCACTGTTACTACCCTTCCTTGGCCTGTCCGATCCCCAGATTTGTCTCCAATCAAGCATATCAGCCATCATTTGGGATAGCGAGTTGGGCCTCCCACGATTTTGAACGAACTAGAGTCAAGGTTACAGCAAATATGGAACGAAATGTCTCAAGACATCATGCAGAACTTGCATGCCTCAATGTCCAATCGTATCGCATCGTGCATTCACGCTGGAGGGGTTCAACAGGGTATTAAATCCACCTTCTTTTGCCTTTTTCTCTGAAATAAATGATCCTTTTTCTTTGAATTGCTAACCACTTATATCAACGTAGTCATTACGTATGTAAAATTTCGTTTTATTTTGACGACTTCTTCTTGGTGCGCTAATTTTTTTGTCCAATAGTGTATATGACGGCTGGGTGGAGTGGTTGGTTTGTCACTGGCCTTCTGATTCCAAGGATGTGGGATCGACCCCGGCCCAAGTCGGTGCATTTTCGTGATGCAGAAAATTGATAGTGGCTATGTCGTATGATTCATCTAGTCATCTTCCAGATATGCAAACACTCCTACCAAATTCCGTTTACTTCGCACAGTTGTTTAGTGTATTGGGATTTTTATTTCCTTCTTGGATATTCAAAAGGGCTTTGGCATTTTAAAGAGATCTGTGATGAGAAAATGAGGAGATGGTGAATCCAAGTTCTCGATGAATATTTGAATCTTTTGAGATCGGATTTTATGAGTTGAAAATATGTTCTAATCAGTTGTATTCTTGTGGCTGTTGCAAAGGTCATTGAAAACTATAACTCAAAGTTGTTCAATTCTTACTATTAGCTCACTCTCTCTCTATGTTTATCTTATTCAAATTTTCAATCTTTAATAAAATGCATTTTAAAGCACTCAATTGAGCTGAAATTTAATATACACGCATATTTTGGATGCCAATACATTAATTTAATTATAATTAATAAAAATTAATTGATTAAAACTAATTATTCAAAGAATTACAAATACAGCCACGTTGGCATAATTTTTGGTGACTTGTGTCAAAACTTGAAAAGTTTTTTTTTCTCACATTTTAAGGCACTCATTTGAGCTAAAACTTTCTAAACACTCTTGTTTTGGGTAACAATACGATAATTTAATTATAATTAATTAAAATTATTGACTGAAATTAACTTTTTAAAGAATTACAGATACAGCCGCGTTGGCTTTATTTTTAGCGACTTGGGTCAAAACTTTAAAAGATTTTTTTTTCTTCTCACGTTTCAAAACATTCAGTTGAACTGAAATTTTATATACACGATTGTTCTGGATGACAGTACGATACTTTAACGATAATTAATAAAAATTAATTGCCATTTAATGTTGTGATTCTGTCATATGTATATACATATTTATATTAATTGTAACTATTTAATAAAAAGTAACTAAAATAAATTTTTTTGTTGATCTAAGTAGAATTGACTTAATTTTTTTTATATTTATTTTCAATGGAAAAATAATCTCGATTTTGGCTGTAGGAAAGGCAACTTTACCTTGACAGGATTATTTTCTTTATGCGCATTGTGATCGGGTTATAACAATAGAGCAATATTTTTTCTTCTTCAAATCGAAATCGATTCGAGATTTTGCATAAAAAACAAAACTACCATTATCAGACCAATCATTTATAATTATCAGTATTGCAAATTGTAGGGGGGATTAATTACTTAGTTTCACTTTGTTCATATCTATTGAGTGAATATGATGCGTAGCGTAGATAAAAGAACAGGGAACATATTTTTTTCTTTATTTGATTTATCCAATGAACTTCATTTCATTGTATTCACCAAATTAGTAGTAGATACCAGCAAGCAGGTGAGCAATTCGTAAGTTTTTTAAGGCTGTTTAAAAGTAAAAGAGGAAACGCAGTTACAGAAATGGTAAGTCTGCTATCGTATCTCAGTTTTATTCATTTTCATAGAGTGATTTTCTGTCTTTATAAATACCGTAATAGAAAGAAACGCAAGCATGTTCTGTTCATTTTTATGAAATTATCCTTGTCTCACCAATTCCTTTTTGCTTAGGCAAAATTCTGTAAGACGATCTATTCATGAGAGAGAAATAAATTATAGTTTATAAAAACAAAAAAAAAACACCCTTTTTTATAGTTAATCGAACTAAGTTGTAACTTAATCTTTTCATCGCCATGTCTGAAATTAGTCACCAAATCTGGAAATGGGATTTAAAATGAATCACCAGATGCAGGATGAGATCCGCAAATGGAAAATCGTTAATCCTGATGACCCTGATCAGGCTAACGAAACAAAATTATTAAATTACTGTGTTGTCATCGTTGAGAAGTGAGCAAAATTTCGAATTAATCTGACCTTTTTAAGGGGGTAAAAATATTGAGTTCAATGATTCCGTTACATACAAGTGAAGTTTATAAAAGGGTGTTAAAAATGAAAAGGCTTAATGTATCTTTATTTTTGTTTTTACATCTATCCGACTTGAAATGTTTTAACCAAATTTCGTATTAAAAAGTCCATTTTAGGATTTTTTTTCTCGAAATCCTGAAATACTTACAGAAAGTACTGATAAAATAAATGAACAGTAAAGCAACAAAGAGAAAGAGAGAGAGAGATAGACAGAAAGAGTATTTCTTTAAAATTCTATTTTTCTTGTATCGCAACCTTTTTTTACTTTTACATTGATTATTTTTACAACACAGTATTCTTTTGCAACATTTTTTCATTTTGCAAGTGTATTTATGATTATAAAACACAATCATTCACAGCAGAAACTTGGAATTTTTGGAACTACAAAACTCTGATGGGAATTAACAATACACCCACACCAACGTAAATGAAAATAACTTTTTTGAACGAATAGTCAAGTAATAAAAACTGTTGAAGGATTTAAAATTCAGCTTTGAAAATTCTGCATTAAGCTTAAACTTCGAAGAATAACAAAAGAAAAAAAAATGAGATTCAGTTATTTCAACTAGTCGTCTTTACTTCAAACGAACCTTTGATTCTGATATCAAGTTGCAGTAAACTCTAGTAATGTTATTTTTGTATTTTGTGATATAATTGCAATATTATTAATTGAATATGCAGTATTTGTTACAAAAGAGTCTTTGATAGAAACATCTAATTTAGTAAAACCTTTCAATGATACCTCATTAATAAATTTTTATGACTTAATAAATCGGAAAAACTTTCACCCAACATTCTTATAAGCTTTGAAAATCAGGGAAATCTCTACGTACGCCAAAGGTCATTTTGTGTAATTTTAAAAACAATTTTCTTACGTATAGGTTTTTGATAAAGAATTTGATGACTCTCATTTGAGTATAGAGCTTCGGAATTCATTCGTTTTTCAAATTAATTACATTCTAGAAGAATTTACGAATATTTTAAAACTTAGCGTCTTTTCTCCATTTTGTTATATACTCATATATGCATAAAAATTTGTGTATATATTTTAAAGTGCAATTCTCTTAAATATAGTTTATTTATGCTTATGTGATTCTTAGAAACTCTGAATAATGTTTATCGAGGAAAATATAAGTGTTAAATAATATTTAATTGTAGTTAAATACTTTACACAAAATATTAACACATAATGAATTGTATAATTTTATATATAAACACTTACATGCATTATTTTTTAGCAATTAGCAAATAATTTTTAAAAAAATTGCTTTACTGCCTAGGTGACTTCTTGCAGCTTATATATTCTTGAATATTACACATACACACTAATGAATGGAGTAAAATACCTGCAATGTTAACTGAAGCTTCCGTTACCTCTTATTGACTCTAATCCCGTGGCCATTCGCCATTATACAATTAACATCAGTTTCTGTGCAAGTGTTAGTGTAATTTAACGAACGTAATTATTTCCATTAACTTATTTGTGAACGAAAAAATGAAAGAGAAACCATGTATGACATTTGTCAAAAATAATTTTTTAACAAAATTTGAAGAATATAAAAAAATAGCTTAATTTGTTTTTCTCAGGGGAAATTTAAAATTTACCTAATTTTATTTTTGGGCGATTACATAATAAGCTGAATTTATGTGACGTCATAGTCACATAGTTACAATTTTGTATTTCAAGCCAATCAATTCATAAATTTATGTGACGTTGTAGTTACAAGATAAATGTAAGCACACACAGGTTTCCAAGCAATCTCAATTCAAACCTCGCTGTTGACAACTTTTGCTTTCTGCAGATTCTTTTGAAAAGTATACATTTGTAAGCAATAACAATGTACATAGGCAAATAAATGCCCCCTTAATTTAAAAGTACACGTACTACACAGGTATTTTTGCTTTAAGTTTTGAAATTTTTTGAAAGAATCTTAATATTTGAACATATTTACCAAATAACCAAATTTGAAATTATCTACATTTTACAAGGTGAACAACATCATCGGGTTTGGAATACTGAAGGGTGTCAGGGATGCCACCGAAGGGTGTCAGGGATGCCACTAAAGAGCGTCGGGGTGCCACTGAAAGCTGTCGTGTAGAAGGGGTTGAAGTACTTTAAAATCTATTGAGGCTCAAAATCCCGAACTTTAGCGAGGAATGGAAGTTAGGAGTGTAGAGTATAGATCAGGTGTTCGTCCTCATCACTTGGCCATGGTTCAAAATGACGATGTCCGTTGCCAATAGCCCTTGTACCCTTGTCAATGTACCTTTATAGTGCGGAAGTGATATAAAATCAATCAATTTGTCAAAATAGGGAACCAAATTCATAACTGGCAAGGAGTGACTGGTGATACCTTTGAATTTAATCTAATTGATAACCTTTCGAATTTCCTCGTGCCTACTGTCTATTTTTACTTTCGAATCAGGAAATATCAGGCGGTCGGAAACTACTCTCGTAATGGAAAGGTCACTGAGATAGATGATTATCTCTTTAAAAGCACGAATAAACATTATTTTTTGTTAGTAACTCAAAATGTGACATCATAGCACAAATTGTGAAGATTAAATATTTATTTATCTGAGTAAAATCGTCTTTTTGAATGCATAAGCATAATTTCCACTTTCATGTTTGTACAATTTTGCACTATTTGCAGAATTGTTTTTCTACTTTTTGCATTTGAATATCACGTGCTTAATTTTTAGAAGCCAGAGTATATTCTCATACTTATGTAAACGTGAAAAATATTCATCACAGAAACAGAAGAAAATATATCAAATTATTATGTAGCAGTAAATGCAATTTGTAAGCAAGCAAAGTAAATGATAAATCTTTAAATTTTTGACCAGACAAAAATAATCCAAATACAAAAGGAAAGGAAACCAATTCGACATTTCTGTGAATTTAAATCGTGAGTCAGGATTAATATTTTAAAGTATTCAGCTATTTATTATTCTTAATTATTACTTTTTCTATATTTTTAAAAATAAATTTCAGTATGAAGTCTTTCATTATAAACGACAAAACAAAATATTTATTCTTTTAATTTCTATTTTGTTTAAGTTCTACTATATTTAAATTTATAAAAATATGGGACATTTCTTACACAATACATCACTTTTAAGGATAGATCCAAATATAACAATACGTTTTGTTTATGTGTGATTTAGTAATACGAGAAAGAAAAAAAATCTTATATTTTTTTCGGTTTTTTTGCCCGATATGTGTATAAATTGGATAGGAGTGAGATCTTTTATCTTCAGAGTCATTGCATAAAATTTATAAAGTTATCCATAGCATCATAGTTTTTACACGACAATTAATGATTTTCATAACATGAAATTTCATCTAACTTCATTGAAAAGAATAAAAATTGTATTTTCCTATATCTAGTATTTTTTTTCTAAGAAAATTTCCTTTTTTATACAAAAGTATTTTTAAATTTCTTTTGAATTTGAGTTTTGCTAAATCAATGAAAATAAATAAAAAAGGTTTTTAAAAATATGTTTCTTTTTGATAAAAATGTCTTTAACATGAATTATTTCCCGTGTATCTTACAGAAGAATTTCCTGTTGTTGGTTGTTGTTCTTCCGTGTATAGTTATTGCTGATATTAAATGTCCAGGTGGAAAAACATTCCCATCAAGTAAGTCTGAATGCATATTATTGCTAAGAATTGAAAGCTGTTAATGAACATATTACCTAGAAGAGTGGAGCAAGATGACGAATGTCTTAATTTTTTCGTATTCCATTAGGTAGCAGCATCAAACGAACACTACTGACTTTCCTTTTGGCCGTTCGTTTAAAAATAGTATAGAGACGCTGAAATCACCATTTTTTTGTTAGTTGTGAAGCTTTGATGTTTTCCCGCTGCCCCGATATAACTTTTATGCATGTGTAAATAAGCTCTGCTACAGATACATGTAAGGCATATCGTTTCTCTTAACTATTTATGAGTTACTTGGTTTAAATATTACTTATTGCCATGAATAAATGTCAATTAATTGCCTTCCTTCGAGGCAATGAGAACGAATTTTTTTAAACAGAAAGTCTGACGAGTTCGTCATCTTGCCCGTGTTTCGGAATATATTAAACTAACTATGTTGTTCATTGTATTAAATCCTGTAAACACTTGTTTGCCTGTGTATTTGTCTGCGTGACATCGCACTTCTATCTCTTCTGGGACTAAGGGGCGCTTCGAAACGAGGAAGGTTTCGTTCGAAAGTGGGTGACCAGAGCAAGACATTTTTGCCATCCGCTAAGCCCCCATCCCCTAAAGAGGAAGGAATGTAACAATAATTTGTTGCATTATAGCTATTGGCTTTTACCTGCCACCTTTTCTGATTTTTTGCGAGAAAACAAATGCTTCCTGAACTTGTAGAAACAGCGCCACCAGGAACTGAAGACCACTGTAGTGATAAAGGCTGGAACAATGAGAGCCCCTTTTTCTTTTTTGAAGCACTTTTATCTTCCTGTGAAACCAAGCAAAGAATCTCCTACTCTGTTGATTATTGACAATCACAAAACTCATAAAACTTTGCAGGACTATCTTATATTGCAGAGAGAAAGCATCATCATGGTTGAGTTGCCGCACCACATCACATCGTCTCCAACCCCTTGTTGTGTCATTTTTCGTCCAATTAAAAACCTACTATAGCCAAGCATGTGACAACTTTATGGTCACTCATCCAGAACAAACTATCACAGACAAAAATTTTGGTGAGCTTTTGAGCACCACTTACTTCAAAGCAGCTACAGTTGGAAATGCCGTTGAAAGGGTTTAAAGAATGTGGGATCGAGCCTCATAATCCTCTTGTGTTTAGCGAACATGACTATGCTGCGGCAAAAACTACTGACCATGATGCTGTTGGCGATGAAACTGAGAATAATAGTGCTAATCCTCAGACCCCGCGGTAATAGAAAACCAACATATAAACCCTCCAGAAAAACCAAAACTTATGGCAAATACTTATTCCGATGCACCAAAGAAGCCGGTGAGTTTTTTTTAAATTTCAAACCATTGCCTAAAACAACATAATGTGAGAAAAAAAGAAAAACCAAAAAACTGAGCTCAAGCATTCTTTCAAGCACACCCATAAAAGAAACATTTGAACAAAGAGAAAAGCAGAAAGAGAAGAACATGGCTTTAAAAAACAGAGAAAAGTAGCTCACAAAGCTAAAAGAAAAGGGAATAAAAAAACTCAAACTAAGTTCCTGTAGACCTAAGTCTATAAAATTCAGGGCAAACATTCCTGTTGCATCAGCTTCAACGGATGATGTTATAAGATGTCCTGTTTGTGAAGAGGAATATTGTAACCCTCCAACAGAAGAATGGATCCAGTGCTGTAAATGCCAAGGCTGGTGGCATGAGGAATGTTCCAATTATGGAAATGGCATTTTTATTTGTGACTATTGTTAGCTGCACAACTAAACACTTCAACCTTACATTACAATGCAGTACGCTTAGTTTGATACTTTGTACGTTGTAAAAACATTGTCATCATTTGTTAAACCATGTAACACATTCAAAAAATAAAATATGCTCAACCTTTTTCAGTGTCGCCATCTTGCCCAGTACTCTAACAGCTCATGTAAAATTAATTTTACAATCCTTAAAAATATTTTAATAAACAACAAAAAAATTGTCAACATAGTCATCTTGCACTGCCCCCCCCCCTACTCTACAGCCTCTCGGGGGATCATACCCGATAATTAAGGTACTTTTCCTACACCAAACTGACACATCCGATTTGTTCATTGTATTCTAGTGATTTCTTTTTGTGCTGCGTTATACTTTCCTATTTGTTGTATCTATATATATAAAGGAGAAAAGCGACTCACTCACTGAGTGACTGACTAATCATGATATCTCCGTAACTATTCAACCCACAGACTTGAAATTCGGTAGACATATTCCTTTCATGGAGTAGAGATACGCTAAGAACGGATTTTTTGCGAAATTCGAATCGCAAAGGGCGTTACTTGGGGTTGAGGGGGGTTATAAGTAATTGTTTCCATTTTTAAACTAGTCTACGTACAATCTTGAAATTGGGTAATCAGAATCCTTTCATAGAGTAGAGATCCGCTAAGAACGGTTTTGCGAAATTTGAATCGCAAGGGGCGTTACTGGGGGTTGAGGGGCGTTATAAGTAATTGTTTCCATTTTTAAACTACTCAACATACAATCTTGAAATTGGGTAAGCAAAATCCTTTCATAGAGAAGAGATCCGCTACAAAATGAGTTTGGTGAAAATCGACCCCCAAGTGACGGGGGCTTAGGGGGTGTTACAGATAATTATTTCCATTTTTAAACTCTTCGACGCACAGTCTTTAAATTTGATAAATAGATTCCTTTCATAGAGTAGAGATTAGTAACAAGATGGATTTTGGGAAAGTAACCCCCAAGTGGCGTTGCAGGGAGTTAAGGGGCGTAATAGATAAATTTTTTCGTTTTTAAAGAACTTGACCAACCTGCTTGAAAATTGGTAGACATGTGTCTTTCATGTAGTAAATATCTGCTACAAAATGGGTTTGGGGAAAATTGACCCCCAAGGGGTGTTGCGGGTGTGTGTTTTAAGGGGAGATATAAATAATTATTCCGATTTTTAAACTATTAGACACACAGTCTTGAAGTTTGGTAAGCAGATTCCTCTCATAGAATAGAGATATGCCACAAAATGCGTTTCGGGAAAATTGACTCCCAAGTGGCGTTGAGGGGCTTAAGGAGCGTTATAGATAGTTATTAGCATTTTTAAACTACTGAAAATTTAGTCTTTAAATACGATAATCAGAATCCTTTCATGGATTAAATATCCCCTATATAATGTGTTTTGTGAAAATTGACCCCTAGGTGGCATTCCGGGGGCTCAAGGGGCGTTATAGATAATTATCCCCATTTTTAAACTATTAGACGTACAATCTTGAAATTTGGTAAGCAGATTCCTTTCGTAGAGAAGAGAACCGCTACAAAATGGATTTCATGAATATCAACCACCAAGTTTGATTTCGGGAAATTGCGGGGCGTAATCGATAAATATTTCTGTTTTTAAACTATTAGATCTACCTGCATGAAAATTGGTAGTCATGTTCCTTTCATGGAAAAGAGTTCCTCTAACAAAGAGTAGAATCAAAATCGATCCCCAAGTAGGGTTGCGAGGGGTTAAGAGGAGTTATAGAAGAAAATTCCTGTTTTTGAATTGTTAGACCCGCATACTTGAAATTTGTTAAGCATGTTTCTTTTGTTGAATAGGAATCCACTAAGAATGTATTTTACGGAAATCAACTCCTGGGGGATCAGGGGATTAATGGGGCGTATATATATATATATATATATATATATATGTGGGACGGCGTCTAGGGGAAGGTTCGATTTTAATGTTAAAATAAGCACGCAGAGTTAAAATAACTTAATTTATTAATAACACAACTAAAACATTAACTATTTACAAGGGGTTTTAAATTATTCGAGATAACACCATACTAATTCCGAAAACACGTACTCTTTCTCAAAACAACGGAGAGAGCGATTTCCTCTGACCTGCCTTCGTTCAAGCTTTGGTGCAACTCCCAGTTTCTTCTTTCTGCCACCTTTATAAATACATGATCTCATCGTATCGCACAGCTAAAACTCACGTGGTTTCGATTAGTGGTGCCATTTCTTACAATAAAAATCAAAAGAAGTAAAAGAAAACTTGCACTCCTTTCCTACAAGTTCGGCCATCCTGGGAATCTAGAAAGAGCTGTCAATCTGTCCATCGAGCACATGTCCGGACCGGGTGAGTTTTCCTGTGTTGAAAATTTTGCCATGTTCGTTCATCGGACTTTTGGTGAAACAAAAATAACTGATGAAATTTTTCCGGAGAGAGATAATTTAAATCTTTGTAAGAGCAACTTCTTTATATGATCGTAATCGTTACACTTACCAGTTGGTTCTCTTGCGATCAGATGGGCAATTTCGACGGGTATTAAACCTATAAGTTTTTGAACCCAATCTTTTTTCGGTAAGGAAGTTAGTTCTGCATGACGCTCAAATAAGGTAAGATTCAAACCAATATCTTCCTTCATATTAAACTTACGAAAAGTTTCGTGAAACAGTTTATTCGATGCTTGAACGTTTTCGGTGTTATTCGGCATACCGGCAGTCTGTTGCGCTTGTATTCGCAACTTCTCTAATTCGTACTCTCGTCTTTCTCTCTCATCCTTTCGCATATCCTCTCTCTCAGCCCTCTCTCTCTCATCCTCTTCCCCTCTCTCTCAGCCCTTTCTCTCTCAGCCCTTTCTCTCTCAGCCCTTTCTCTCTCAGCCCTTTCTCTCTCAGCCCTTTCTGTACGTTCCTCCACTATGCTATCAAGCATCTTTTTAACATCGTCTTCAACGTAATCTGGGCTTTTTACGTTCAGCTCCTTTAACTTCAATTTTGTGATACCTGCTTCGATAGTAAGATCCAAATCCTCGGCGAGTGACACCAAATCCTCTTTCCTTTTCGCGAGTAAGAATGCCATTTTTATACTCAGAATGGTGACCCAGAGAACAACTTAAATTTTTACCCAAGTTAAATGAGACAAAACCATTAAAATGACACGCAAAAAGTTTACTCACTTAAAAAGAAACAAAAGATAATTCAAATAAGATGCAATTATCAATTATAAACAGTTATAGACAAAAATGGACTTTTTAAAGAATTCCCGGAACTTAAATCATTTTACAAAACACAACAATATTACAGTTAGTATCAATTTTATTTTTTATTAAAAAAACAACGCGTTCCTCTCATTTATCAAAAATAGATTAAGAAAAAACACGGAAAGTACTCAGTTATTAATCCAAAACTGAAGGAACATCAAATATTTATGTCTGCAATTAAACCAATAATAGTACCTAGTACTTCAAAATTCAATTTCAGATTCACAGAACAGGAAATATACACACAAAATCATTCATTTATATAATTTTCGCCTATTACTCACACAATACCAAAAAAAGGATACTAGCACAATTCAATGTAATTCTGAAGACACTTTACCTTGACCTCAATGACACAAGAAATCTTGTTTCGTGTTGATAACTCGCAATTCGATGCAGTTCCAAAGGTTCTCTCGTCAGTGTTGACCTCAATGATCAAGGTAATCCCGTTCAGTATCTCGTTGAGTCGCTGGGCTTCCAGTTTTGTTTGACTGTAGCTGACGTGGAAATTCGCCAAGATTCCGTGTTTCTAACCAAGTCAATGGACTCCTTTTTCTTGTTGACTGTTCTCGCTGAAGTATTTCCGTATCGCTCGTAAAATTTCTTATCCAGCTGAAGGCTTCGCCGGGTTTCTATTCGATGCAAGGCAAGGTCTATGTACCACTCAGGAAATCAAAAATCGATGAGGAGGTAAAACTTTTAAAAAATGCTCTTAGATAAAACTTTGAATAGTTTAAAAAATTCTCGGTCGAACCCCCAATTTGTGGGACGGCGTCTAGGGGAAGGTTCGATTTTAATGTTAAAATAAGCACGCAGAGTTAAAATAACTTAATTTATTAATAACACAACTAAAACATTAACTATTTACAAGGGGTTTTAAATTATTCGAGATAACACCATACTAATTCCGAAAACACGTACTCTTTCTCAAAACAACGGAGAGAGCGATTTCCTCTGACCTGTCTTCGTTCAAGCTTTGGTGCAACTCCCAGTTTCTTCTTTCTGCCACCTTTATAAATACATGATCTCATCGTATCGCGCAGCTAAAACTCACGTGGTTTCGATTAGTGGTGCCATCTCTTACAATAAAAATCAAAAGAAGTAAAAGAAAACCTGCACTCCTTTCCTAAACACACACACATATATATATATATATATATATATATATATATATATATATATATTATTATTATATGTGTGTGTGTGTGTGTGTGTGTGTGTGTTGTATATTTCTTATTTAAGGGGAGTTGGAAAGGTAAAATTTATTTTAAAAGGTGAATTTCAGGTTATTGCATTTTTAAATTCTTCAGCTCATTACCTTTCCAAAAAATACCTCATATTTTTATCTCTCGCTTAATTAGAAGTGCTAAAATGTTGTTTTCAAAGAGTCGTCTAAACGCAAGTCACCGATTTAAATGGACGGAAAAAAGGTAAACATTGCACTTCCTCTTGGGTCAGCTTGAAGTTTGACGTCATTTTTTAAAATATCTTTAGGGCATTTTTTGAAACGGATGGGATCTCGCCTCCGACGTTTCAAAGCAAAAATGAGGGGGCAAAAATTATCAGATGGCAAAGCATTATGTGGCAAAAATAGATTAACAGAAGCAACTATTGATCAATTGCAAACATATGCCATTCGAAGAAATTTATCAAATGTAAAGTGTATGAAACAAGCTATATGGGCAATATTTCATCACAAAATATCTACGGATAAAAATCCACAGCATAGATTTTGTCCATCAGGTCTTGACACATGGTATCAGTGTAGGAAGGCTCAATTGGAAAATTAACTTTATCTCCACAAACATAAACTTCCAGTTGCTGTTGTTGAAGCCATTAGGCCTATTTTTAGGGACCTTTCGGATCCAGAATTATTGAAAAAGTGCATGCATGGAAACACGCACAATCCGAATGAAAGCATTAATAATGTTATTTGGTCTCGTGGCCCCAAAAAGACATTTGTGCACATAGAAACACTTTCCTTTGGTACATATGATGCTATTGCATCCTTTAATAAAGGGAATGCAACAAAAAGCTGGATATTTTTTTTAAAAAAACTTAACATAGAGCGAGGATATTATGCGACATGCTGGATGGAACATCTCGACAAAGGGAGAAGTACAAGGGTAAGATATGCTAATTTACAGAAAACTAAGGAGACTAGAAAAGTAAAAAGACTTAAAAGAATGAAACAAGAAGATGAAAATTTAAAAAATGCTGAAAATTTGTAATATGGAGCTGGAATATTTTGATAAGGTAACTTTTTTTTATAAAAATGTGTTTTTCTCAAAATGTCACTTTTGAAGGTTCGATGTATCTTTTCTCAGAAAGTATATATCTGATGTCAACAAACTTACATGTGACACATTCTTTATATATTCTAGTATATACTGAAATGAGCTTTTAGCAAAATTTTGTATACAATTTTTCTTATAATTTTTTTTTTCTGTCGAAAAACACCGTTTTCTCACTATACATGAAATAAAAAAATTTTAAAGAAAAACTAATGGAAATTTCAAAAAAAGCTCATTTCAGTATAATATTAGATGCATGCTTAACTTGCAAAAAAAATTTGGGGATTGTATTTTTAACAGGTTTTTAAAAAAGGTACATTGAAAAAGCCCTTTTTAACATTATCAGTATATACCCCTTAATAAACGTTCCGATACCCCTTAAATAAAAATGTTTAAAAATGAATAATATATGTACAATTTGAATTTTTTTTATTTTTTGTTAAAGAAATAGTTATATTTTAGGATGTTTATTTTTATGTTAATAAATATCTCCAAATATTGCAAAATTAATATGTAATAAAACTCTAAGTCTATATTATTGACTTCTATTCTCTTACATTTCATGCATTATTGGGGAAATCGAATTGTTTCAAAAATGTTCTATTGTGGCACGCTGATTTATATTGGTAGATAGGTTTGACACGCCACAGCTAAAAGGTTGTCGACACCTGGTCTAGCAGCTTCCTTTGGAATTAGTTCATTAGCACAGAGTATAGACCAATGGACACATTGCGTTAGTATTTTATAAAACCAATTCTAAGAATTTGATTAGTGATAAAATGATATGTTGCTCACAGTCTACTCTGTAATACAGAGGGTTAAATAATTTGACACTTTTGTTATTCAAAACATTTGGAAAACTGTATATAATATACGCAAGCATTTCTTACAAGCTTAAGGGGGTAGGTTCACGAAACAGAATCTGTATCTCAGTAATGTTAAAAATAGGTATTTTTAAGGAACATTTATAAACATTCTATTGAATAAAAATCTCCAATTTTTTTACTGAATATTTTTTGAGCCATAATACATACTTTAATCAGAGATTTTATGGATAGGATGCGTAGTTATTTTTTAAAAACATATTTTTTTGCACAAATTTGTTTTGTTTTTTCAAAAACAATGAAATTTTATGATGTTTAATGCTATAAATTAAGTCAGAATATTTTTTTGAAAAAATTCCTCAATTAAAGTATGTATTAGAGTATAATTATTAATTATGCAAAGTTATAAGCTGTTAAATGCAGTAGTTTAGGAACAAATGTTCCTTATATGGTAAAAATGTTAGTTTTGAGAAAAATGGATTTTAGTAATGGATTTAGTAGACTTTGACAGGTGGTAAACCATTTTCAAAAAACTATTAAAAATACTTTTACTGCACTTAGAAAGATAATTTTTTGCAACATTAGAAGCGTAGAAATTCATATTTTATTAAAATGGGAAAAGTGAAAAATGTGTCTGCGGGCCGAAATTCATGAACCTACCACCTTAACTGAAAGAATCTTTAATTAATAATTTCATTTTTCTTTTAAATAATATGCTTTAAACAAATTTAATGTCCCAATAAACTAAAATTTATTTTATGTTAATTATTCAACTATATCTTTAATATATAATCCTTGATTTCTTTATCGGTGCATTTGTAAGAAAAAGGCAAACTATACCGAATCAATTAAAACGCACACATAACGTAAAAAATATTTGAAAAATAATTCATTTTTGGTGTTTTTTAAAATATGTTCCTAAAAGTTTGACAAAATAGCTGACAATACTGAACAATGGCTGTAATGTTATTTAGCTGACATAGAGATATAATCTTATATATTTACTCTAACATTTCATAGATTCAACATTTAAATTATGTTAAACAATACACGTATAGTAACTCCATTATATGGAATAATGGTTTCATTTTATCCCTTAAAGGTTTGAAGGAAGGTTGATATTAATGACGTGTCTTTAACAGTGTTTTAAGGAAAACATTAAAAAGTACGCGAGTTAGAGTTCTACAATACAATGAAAAATGACGCATGATTTTGAAAGCACAATTATTCTTGCTGTAAAGTATTGGAGAAAGTAAACTTAAGCAGATTTGCGAAATTCTGTTTTTCGAATTATTTTACGTTTCAGAATATATTTTAAAGGTAAAAATGACAGCTAAAGCTCCGCTAACATATTGAAGTGACAAATAATTCAACATGAAAAATTTATTGTCACTATATATAAATATTTTTCAGAGTAAATTCCTCAAAAGGTCATTGAAAATTATACGTGTTTATTCTTCAAAAACTAAGGATGGTAGTTTTCTAGATAAATAGTTCTTTATTAAATATCGTATATTTTGTTTTTGGTTACGTTTCCGTTTACTAATGAGACGAAGAAATGCTTTAAAAGTGAAGTTGTAGGAAATATGAAGTTTTCCTATTCATAAATAATAGTTCGTACAGCCTTAAGGCAAAATATATTTTTGATAATAAATGAAAAAAAAGATTAAATCATAACCAATCAGTAGATTGATTAGTTAGCGAAAATTTTTGTAGATAAAATATGATTCTTAAATAATATTCCTTGCGAGTTTCTTGCTAAATTATGAAAAACAATCAAAGGATTGATGTTTCAACCTTCATTCCGAACAAATCTTTACGCTCAGAAATAATTGCAAAATCTGTTAAAGGACCACATAATGGATGGATTTGAGTAAAAGATTAATTTACAAAACATTTAGAATTATTTTTAAATTATAACCATTTAAAAAAAATTTCCAACTACTTTTTACATGTACTTTCATAACTTCATTTCAGTTTTTACTAAAAAAAACGGCATTTTTTTAAAAAAGATAAATAAAGACAATTGAAAAAATAAACAAGTCTGCCATTTTTCTATTTTTAAGTGCCCTATGATTAAAGGATCTGTAGTTAATAACTGTAAAGTAATTAATGTTATTTCAAAATATAAACGCCTTTGAAAGGGTTACAGTAGAAAATTTATATCATCAAATGTTTGAAACAATATTTTTTTCCTCTTTTTTGCAGGAGAGAGGTGATTTTTTTTTTAAATTTCAGCTTTCAGAATGCTTTCGCAGAATTTTATCAAATTTCACATTTTAAGCTGATTTTGTATCAAGAAATCAGTTCGTGTATTAAAAAAAATGATTTAGTTTCGATATATGTCACAGATGATGTTTAGAATCATACTGCGTTTCGCATCAATTCGATTGAAATACAATTGACATTTAACTGATAATTATGACGCGTAAATTCTACCATGGATGGGAAATTCTACCATGTTTGTCTATTCTGCAATTATATGTCAAAGGTAATGCATTGCTGCCAAACAGCTATAGTTAAATAAATAACTCAGGAGTCATTTAAAATACCATGTAAACATTTATGGGATTATTTTAAAATTTCCATATTGTATATTGTTTCAAATACTACTATCATGGAAATACGCAAGACAACGTTTGAGAAAAAATACTATATTGCATTAGGTTAAAGGTAATAAACAATTTCGTAATATTTTATTCTGACGTAGATTATAGTTCTACTATTTTTTCAACGAAACACAATATTCTGCTAGTTTTTCTTTCTCGTAGTGATTTCAGCCCCATGGGTTCCGAGAGTTTTTCCAGTTTGCTTATGATTTTTTCTTCAAATTAACATAAAACTGGAAAAAAATTTGTATTTAAGATGTAAATAGAAGCCAACAGAATTGTTTTAAACACATTTAGTATCCATTTGTGAATATAGCTCAAATCTTATATTAAAAATAATATCCTCGAGTGATCCGTATTAACCTTAACGTTTTGCACTACAAAAAAATGAAAGAAATTTACGAGCTCAAATGTATATAAAATATAACATTGTGGTGTTATATATATATATATATATATATCTTTATATATAAAATATACGTGTCACAGTGTTTGTCCGCGATGGACTCCGAAACTACTCAACCGATCATAATATAATTTTGCATACTGTGTGTCATTTCGTCCAACTTAAAACATAGGATGGTTTTTATTTCAATTAATCACGCCATAATTTTTTTATTGCCGGAAATGTGAAGAATCCGGAAAAAACGTTGCCAGATTCCCGTAAGGGAATAATCGCAAAATGTGGCATTGCTCATGTGTCTGTGGAAGCAGATATTACAAACCAAAATGCACGAAAATTAAGTGCCTGGCGTATTTCGGGGTGTGGAATCCGATTTTCGAGTCAGTTTCCAAAAATAACCGTAACTTTGCCGGATAAAGCCGGCCGACCGTATTTTAGACACACCATAACAGGGCTTACATTAAAAGCCTTGAATCGTGAAAATTTGGACCCTGGCGTACTTCAAAATGGATAATCCGAATCTGATATCCAGTCTGAGAAATAACTGTAACTTTGCCGGATAATTCAGGACGACCATTTATTACGCAAACCGTGGCAAGAGCTTACCCTTAATGTCTTGGTGCGGGAAAAGTGCGTTTCTGTTGTAATTCGGGATGGTGAACGAGAGTTTGAAATCGAATTTTAGAAATTCCTGTAACTTTGCCAGATAATGCCGGACGACCTAATGCCCTTCCAGGGACTGAACTTGCCGGCTCAGGGAACAAAAGTAATTTCCAGTTGTATCTAGGGGCGGGAAACGATAATTTGAAATTATATTTCAGAAACTCCACTAAACTTGCCGGATATTGTCTGAATTAGGAGAAAAGGCAAATGATTCGAGTCCCGCGTCCGGATTTTCATTATCTCTAGCGACTGAACTTGCTCGCGCTGGAGCATCAAAAGTCAGCTCCGTGTGCATTTCGGAGTGTGAAATGAGAATCTGAAATTGAATTTAGGAGTTTCGATAACTTTGCCGGATAATGCCAGTCGACCGTATTTTAGACACACTGTAGCAGGGACTTGCCTTAAAAGCCTTGGATCATGAAAACTTTGTCCCTGGTGTATTTCAAAACGGATAATCCGAATCTGATATTCAATCTGAGAAATAACAGTAACTTTGCCGGATAATTCAGGATGACCGTCTTTTACGCAAACCGGGGCAGGAGCTCACCCTTAAAGTCTTGGCGCGGAAAAGTGTATTCCTGGTGTAATTTGAGATGGTTTAAGCGAGTCTGAAATCGAAATATAGAAATTCCTGTATTTTTGCCAGATAATGCCGGGGATCGGAATATTCTCGGACAGCAGTACCAGCCTATCTTGCCGACTAAAGTGAGTGAGTGAATATTAACGTAGCACTTTTCAGCTACACGAGGTTTTGGCGACTGACCGAGTAATTTTGAACCATGTCAAGTGACGCGGATGACACCTGAGCTGGCACCCCTCTCCTAACTCCATACCACACCAACGGGAGGACGTTTGAGCTCTCGATAGATTTAACCTGAATCGCTCCCCTCCACGGCGGTATTTCAGTGGTGCTGGGCTCGAATCATGACACGCTAGCCATGATCCGATGCCTTGACCACTTGGCTACCACGGCCACTTGCCGACGTAGAGACGCAAAAAGTGGATCTTGATTGTATTTCGGAACTGCCGATCCGAATATTCTCAATCCAATTCAATATAATCTCATATCTACGTCAAATAATGCCAGACGAATGTATTTTGCACGAACTGTGGAAAAGGCTTGCTTTAAAATTCTTGAGGAGAGAGAAATGCTTTCCTGGTGTTTTTCTGGATGGGAAACAATAATAATATGAAATCGGATTTTAGAAACTCCTGTAACTTTGCCGGATAATGCCGACGACCGTAATGTCCCCTTCAGAGACTGAACTTAAGGAGCAGGGCGTCGAAAGTGGGCACCGAGTGCTTCTCTGGGTGGGAACGAGAATCTGGATACGGATTTGAAAATCTATCGTAAATTTTCTGGATATTGCTGGAATGAGGTCAAATGGCTTTGTGTTCGAGTTCCATCTCCGGATTTTCATTCCCTGTAGCAACTAAACTTTCAGGTGCAGTCGTGCGAAAATATGATTGCAATAGGAAATTGCATCTTCGGGCATTATTGTCCATTGGTTAGATGGTAGAAAAACTGCATCAGCTGCCATTGGACATTCATAAAATACAAGATGCAATGTGTACCATTGAAAAAAAGAGTGGATTGGCTACAGTATTGCAAATGAATTCAGTCATGATCAGGGATAAGTGTACCATGAACCATAAACATTCACTCAAAGCATTACATAGAGCTTTGCAAGATTTAAATGGCAACGAGAGAATATTCGGTGTTGCTGTTGTATTACTGTCTGGTGATTTCCGACAGGTATTAACAGCCATTACACGCTCTACTTTTGCTCACGAGATTAACGCCTGTTTAAAACAATCGTTTTTATGGCGAAACGTGGAAACACTTCGACTGACCATAAACACGCGAGTACATTTGCAAGATGATCAATCTGAGCAAATATTTCCTAACCAACTACTGAATATCGGAAACGGTGAAGTAGAACTTCATCCAATACATAATGCATGAAATAACCAGACGATTTCTGTAATGTTCTTTAGGCAAAAAGGAACTGATTGAGAGTGTCTTTCCGGATATACTGTATAATTATCTAGATAATTATTGCCTCTGTAATCCTGTTACTTAATCAGAAAAAATGTTGATATTGTGATGAAATAAACTTTCAGACACAGGGTTGTTGCCAGTTGATCCAACGTTTTTAAACCAATCGACACTATTGTTGATGAAAACAAAACCGTAAATTTTCCAACCGAGTTTTTGAATTCTCTAGATATATCAGGAATGTCACCACATAATCTTCGGTTGGTTCCCTGGTTATTATCTGCGTAACTTAAATTCACCTAGATAATGCAACGGTGCACGTTTGATCATCAAAAAATTATACCGGGAACTTCTTGAAGCAAACATTTTGACTGTAAAGTTTGAACGAAAATTCGGTTCTGCTACTACGGAATTTGTTGCCACGTATTCCACTGATACCGTCAGAATCTCTAATACCATTCAAAAGGCTTCAATTCCGATTCGTTTGGCTTTCGCGATGACCATAAATGAATCTGAAACCGAACAATATTCATTTGATACTTGGACTTAGAAAATCCATGTTTCTCGAATGGGCAACTAGATGTTACATGCTCACGTGTGCGGAAACCGTTGAATCTATTTGAGTTAGCAAAATACGGTTACCGAAAAATATTGTGCACCGATTAGCGATTAGTTGTATAAAATTATTATTTGTTATACTTTAAAATGATAAAAATAATTTTAAAAATTGCAAAGAATCAACGTTATTCACCACATTTATAAAATTAAATCTTCATATGTTGTTACTTAACGACTTCGTTAGTAATTCATGCATTATACTACACTCAAATAGGAGATGAATGAAATGCAAAATTAAAATAATTTGTTGTTTTATACTTTATTTCAACCCTCCAAAATTATAAACGAAGATTAATTTGACTGCATTGAATAGCTTAGAATAATATTGAACTAACGTATTAAAACAAAGCCACAGCAACGCGTGGCCGGGTCAGCTAGTATATATATAAAATATTAGTGTCACAGTGTTTGTCCGCGATGGACTCCGAAACTACTCAACCGATCATAATATAATTTTGTATACTGTGCATCATTTCGTCCAACTTAAAACATAGGATGGTTTTTATTTCAATTAATGACGCCATAATTTTTTTATTGCCGGAAATGTGAAGAATCCGGAAAAAACATTGCCAGATTCCCGTAAGGGATGCTCATGTGTCTGTGGAAGCAGATATTGCAAAAGAGGGTGAAAGTTTTCGGTACTCTCGACGTTATTTAAACAGCCATCCGATTTTGTTTTTTAAATCAGACAAAAATTAATTACAGAATCGGAAAGATCATTTCTTTCGCCACGATATGGTATAATTGTTTTTGCAAAATAATGACATTTTCTATTTTTTAAGATTTTTTTTAAAATGAGTTAAAAAGGATGCGTTTTTATGAAAAAAAATTTCTAAATCGTTGCGTATGAATTTATTTTCGTGTTATTAAAACGATATTTTTTACTAAATAATGTCATGCTTTTTTTCTTTTTGAATCAGTCGTTTAAAAAATAAAATGCCGAAAACTTTTTTTCTACGAATTTTTAAAAAAATACTCAAAATTTTAACTCAACATTAAATAACTTCGTCATTTATTAAAATTATCGTAAGAAAATTTTTTTTACCTTTGTAGAATAATGTTATCCAATTTCTGTGCGAAGATTGAAAAAATTGCTTAAAAATTACGGATTTTAAAATTTTTTGTGATTTTCGTAAAATACCGTTTTTGCGAGAAATAATTTAAACAGTTTTTTTGTACATTTTTTTAAAGTACTTTGTTTTAATGTGCTTGAATTAATTACTTTGTACTGGAATTAATGTGTGAAATTTGAAAACTTTAACGTGAAAGTTAAGCCATCTAAAAAAATGAAATCTTTAAAAAAAAATTCTCAATTGCGTCAAGGTTACTTTGCGTTAGCTTTCTGTTTGGAAGACGGGAAAGGTTGAGGTAGTTTTGTGTCTTTCGTTGCTTAGTCAAAAGGGGAATTCTCTCATAACAGGGGACGCTCATTCATAAAACGCATCACAACCGATAGTTTTTTTTTATTATTTATTCTTAAAGATTGATTTATTGAAGAACAGTAGAATATAAGAAAAAAATATCATAAAAAAATTAAGGAAATATTTTTAAATATATCTTTATCACATAGTATTATTTTTATTTATTTATTTTTTAATTTTATACTGTAAAATGAATCAATATCGTTGCGTTTAAATAAAAATTATTTTTAAAACTTCTAGTATCAATGATTTAAAAAATAAAAACCCAAAAACTTTTTTGAACAAACTTTAATAAAACACTCAAAATACTAAATAATTAATAATTTCTTCTTTTATAAAGATAATTGCATGAAATTTTTTCCCGTGTGCCGAACATTTCAAAAAATCCTCACAATTTTACTTCAAGATTTAAAATAGTAGTGAAATTTTGTAATTTGAAAAATTTCTACTTTTCTGTCTTTTTTCAACATACAATTATTTTTAAAAAGGCTACATTTTCGTTTCCAGAACTAAAAAATTGCAAAGAAAGAATTGAAAAGTGAGTGAGTGGCTTATAAATTCGCACTGTTCGCCTATTCGAGGGTTTTTGGCGACGGACCTCGAAATTTTCAACCATGGTCAAGTGACGAGGACGATATCTGAGCTTTCACCCATCTCTCCTAATTAACACACCACACCAACGCAAGAACAAATTTCTAAAAAGGGAGTTTTAATGACATAGTTAAAGAAATCACTCACATAGCGCATACACACACATAAGTGCTAGAGTCCTGAGGGAAACAGGAAATTCCCATGGGGATTAAGTTATTCACTCGGTAAAAGCCTGTGCAACGCCGGCTAAGCGGAGAGGAAAGAAGTAAATGTAATTTGAAAAAATATATTTGAAGTGCTGATTTTGTGAAGAGAAGGGAAATTGTTAAACGAGAAAACCATTTACACGCACTCATGGGCCTTGCTCACACATCGTACGCGTCACACCCACACAAAAGTGCTGGCATCAGAAAGAAAGGAGGAAATTAACATGGGGATTAAGTTATACCCTCGGTAAAAGCCCGTGCAACGCCGGGCCGGATCAGCTAGTATATATAGTGTTCATAATTTTAATTGCATTTTTGTTTGTTCCGCATATGTTATGTTATTCTTTTTTAAATGTGCTGCGTAATTCCAACTTAACTTTTGCAGATATGGCCCCAAACGGAAGAGACATTTCGTGGTGGAACCCTGTAATGGGCGGTCCTGGCTACCAAATTTGGGCGCTGGAATAT